>CM065638.1:12879380-13015588 GCA_033220585.1 Dipteronia sinensis | reverse complement strand
AATAAAAAATCTGACCCCAACCCCAAGCTCGACGTCTGGTGTTCAAGTCAGAAGGGACTTCTGTTAAAAGCCAAAATTGGCTAAGGACCAAAGGGAAATTTTCCACCCTCCAGACCTGGCTCCATGCCCGAGATTTTCCACCAGAAGACCATGTTACCCAAAGCCGAGCTACGATACCGGCCCGCAGGAATAAGGGCAGGCTCCAGAAAAATCTGGAATAGAGCCCGGAATGGTCAGATCAAGCCCGTGTCACCGAACCTGAAAACAGGAAATCCCTCCGAAGTCAAGGTTACCTCGTAATTTCTCCAGAAGCTCACCTATACCTCGCTGATACAAGGGGGTGTCCATAGAGGGATGCACCTAGCTTCGAAAGGTCAAGGGAGGCCAGACTTAGCTCCTAGCTGGATGAAACTTCTCAATATCGAGGCCAGAACACTGATCGACCTCACTAAGCTGATGTAATACACCATGATACATTCAATGACCCCTATGGAATCATGCTAGACCCGAAGATACACATGATCACATCTAAAGACTTTACATACGTACAGAACAAGTAATAGAGTCTAAGTAGGCAACAAATTGATTTCCACCAAGATATCCTCAACGGAGCAATTAACTCAAAGTCAATGACATTTAAAGGTAAAAATCCCGTCCCATAAGGAGGGAGGAGAAAATCAAGGGGGAATCAATGAGATTAAACCTATGAAGACATTATATAAAGGAGGGACTTCCTCCTTCTGAAAAAAGGAGACTACTATTCGACAGGCACACAACAAGTACCTAACTATCCCCAGAGAAAAGTGAGAGCAATTTGAAAGAGAGAGAGAGTGATGTATACCATATGTTATCAATAAAGGAAGACTTTTATTTCTTTCGAGTAGCTAACAATAACATTGTCTCCTTGTCATTTCATTAGGCATTGTCATATATATATACATTCTACCTTGGTCATCACCTACGTGGTAATGATCTTGAGGGTGCTAACTGAGATTTATTGCCCCGAGCAAAATTTCTATTAACACATTTATTTGTCATGAGTAGTTAAACATTCCACTAAGGGATTGATGTGAAACACTTGTGAATGTTGGGCTTTTGATAACTCACTTTTTCTGTCGTTGAAAGAATGCGAGGATCAAAAGATTTTTATATTAAAAGTTCCTACGCAATGTGCTCTAAACTAGCAAAATACTAGTAAAGCGGTAAGCAAGGGTATCGTTCCGCAGGGATGTGTTTGTTAACCGTTTCAAGTTTTAGAGTTTAGGGAAAGCATGTAAATAGAATGTGGAGAGGTGAGAATGGTGTGTGAAGTGGTGTCGTGTGTGTGTGTAGAAAATGTAAAGGAAAATAATGCAAACAAAGAGAATATGGAAGGGTGAGAATGGTGTTTAAATGAGAAATAATAAAATGGTGGATAGGAGAGATGCATGAAAGTGGTCACACAAGGGTTTACAAGTTCACCATACATAAGTGCACACAAGTGGGTTGTTAGACATTAAGTTCATCCAATTTAAGTTAAGGGTTCGTTCTTGCCTCAATCCGATTTATATCCATTCATAGAGCTAACGGTTGAAGAGTGTGTCGAGAGTCTCTCAAACACGAAACCGCAACCAACATATGTGAACCGATTCTACAAACCAATGCTAGATTGAGCCCCAATACTAACATGGTAATGTAAAATGGCAACGTTAAGTCTAATGAATGTGGAAATAATAATTGTTCCTCCAACCATAACTTACCTAGAGCCCCTAGCGCAAGAAATAGCCAAATTCTCAATTATTGTATCTCTAATCATAACTCACCTAGAGCCCCTAGCATGAGGAATAACTAAAGACCAACGTATAACAAAAACAATGAACCAAACCTCTTTAAATATGGCAATTAACAAGCTCATTCATTCTTACTAGCTAATTAGCCAAGACTATGCCCGGATGGCCCTCCTAAACCACAATCCTAACTCTAATTCACTCAAACCTATCCACACACATGCAATTTCGACCTTCCATCAACATACACACAAATGGGACATTTGAATACAACTACTCCTACAATTACATTAATCTACTCCTAATCCTATTCATGAGCATTTCAAGATAAGAGATATATTCAATAATCACAAGAATGAATCAAAACACAAATTAGGTATTGTTAACAGGGTTTTTTGGCAAGGGACCAAAGGAGAATTTTCCAATTAGTATCAACCTGATAGGGGCCAGTCCTAGCTTCCAGGTGACCATCGAGATCGATGCCCTTACATAGGTGGAGCCGATACTTGGTAAGGCCAGGACCTCGATTACCTATCTATCTAGATAGGACATCAGCTCCGCGAGCTAATGAAGGCAAGTACCTCGCCCTACTGAAGCTTCCGATATCAACTCAAGACCAGTACAATGGTAGATTGCACACCTAGCACCCATAAAGTGCCTCGACATCAGTCAAGGCACCCGGTACCCCGATGCCTGCCTTGGTACTACCTCGACTTCCACATGGTACCTAGTACCTCGATGTATATATTCGGAGCCCTTCCAAGGCAGATACCTTGCCTGCCAAGCAGTACAAAGATGATCACGAAGACACAAGCACAACTCCATCAAGAGATAGAACAAGCTCCATGCCGGTAGGATCCGACTGGTATACCAGTACCTCGCCCTACCAAAAAAATTCAGAATCAGAGTTTCCCTCCAAGCTCCACGAAGAAGGAAAGTTGACTCCATTGCCAAAATAAAGCGGCATTAATGAAATCTAATTAGAATTTGGATTCGACAGTGATTTCATGGGATCAAATCCCACGCCTTTAGCTCCACACAATGCTTTTCAACGCCTAAAAAAGGACACTCAATAATCCTCATTAACATAACCGAATTTCGTGGGGATTCTTTGGAGAACTATATATACGGCTTTGAAGAGTAAACATAGAGGCTTTTTTTGAAGTATCGAGATGGCCAAAGACAGAGAGAGATTATTTTTTGGCAGAATTCCCTTCTGAAATTCTCTGAAGCCAGTAAGAGTCCATGAACGATCATTGATACCCCTTTTTGAATAAAACATTGTTATTTCATATCTCCTCGATCCTTCCTATACTGCTTCTTATTTACATTACGAGAAAGGATCCCGGTACCAAAGGTACCTATCCTGCTACTGGCTACTGGTAGAGGGTGAGGGTGCTAACCGAGATTTCACTTCCTGAGTGATTTTTCCGTTAACATTTTTTGGCGCCGTCTGTGGGGAACACCACACCCTCAAAAGAAAGCCAGCGTGCCTCGTTTTCTTGTCTTATCATCAAAATGAAGCTTCAATCCTCTTAGGATCATTTTGACCCGTCAGGATATCAGTCAAACGCTTCAACCCGAAAGGATCAGAACCCAAAGAAGGGGGCAAAGGGTCACAAACCCGCCTCGAAGCCGTCAGCTACCGCGCGGATTACCCCCCAGGTACCTGCCACCCCAGCAGCTGGACCTGCCAATCTAGACCAACAGGCCGCGGCCTTTATAGAGAGCATTCACCTCCAAATGGTCGCCGAAAGCAGTACCATTCAACCTGCGGTACCAGATCTCAGGGAAGATGCCAATCGGTAAGGTACCGGGGTACCTCCATTCGACAGGTTGGGACCACCACCTTCTGTACCAGTCCATGATATACTCGGGCCCATGCCTCTAGCACCATTGGTCCAAGACAGACTTGGGCCTGTGCCCCCGGTTCCAAGATATCCTACAGGTTACCAAGTCCGGCGTGCAAGATCCGCCATCAATCTGCCGCCTAGAGATCACCACCACCTGGCCCAACCAGTGGCCTATTCTGGACAGCCTCACCAGGAAATGACCAGGGAACACCCTCATTCAGTGGTGGGAGTTAGCAACAAGGGCGCCAGAGAAGATCCTCTCCATGGAAAGAATCAGGATGAAGCTTCTGCGACATCGGAAGGGCCTGACGACAGAGATTCTGAGGTGGAATCTGGGAATGATGGTGGTAAACATCTCCGGGACCAGGTCGCCAGAATGGCGAAAGAAATCCAAGAGTTTAAGAAGGGCAAGCACCGGGAAAACCGAAATGACCCTTTGGGAGAGATGAATGCTCCCTTCTCTAGGAGGATCAAGGAGGCAGAATTACCTCCCAAATTCAAGATGCCAATCGATAAATATTCTGGGACTGAGGACCCCTTGATCCACCTAGAAAGCTTTTTTCACCAGATGGAGGTTCAGAATGCTACTAGGGCCGCTATATGCAGAATGTTCCCAACCATGTTGACGGACTATGCCAAGACATGGTTCAGGAAGCTACCAGCGGAAAGCGTTTATTCATTCACAAAATTGACAACTGATTTCTATGCCCAGTTTCAGGGCATCAAAGCTCACCCTAAAGATCCTATTCACCTTCAATATGTGATCCAAGAGTGGGGGGAATCGCTCAGCGCCTACGTGGAGAGATTCCATAAAGAAGTGATCCAGATGGGAGTCTTCGCGGAAAAGGAAACCTTGGCCAATTTCAAAAGGAATCTTTGGGCAAGCAGACTATTAAGATCTTTCGCCAAGCATCCCCCGGAGACCTACTAGGAGGCCTACAATAGAGCTCTAGAGCAGGTTGAGATAGATGAACAACTCCGAGTTAAGATGGAGCACGATGATATGAGAACTGCCAAGCGCCAAAAGAAGGAGGCGCCCAAGCCTGCACTCATTCAGAAAAATCAGAACAGGCCTCCTAACAAATCTACATATCGGTCGCTACCCTATCAACCTCCACGAAACCAATACCCGGCTAGGCGGACTCCGCCTAGAGCTACACCCCCACCCAAAGAGGTAGCGGGGGTAGATAAAGAGGAAATATGGTATTCTCATTACACCCCCTTGAACGCATCTCATGAGACTATTTACCTCGTAATCCGTGATAAAGGACTACTCAGGAAGCCGGGTCCAATAAAGGCACCAGTCGATCAACGGAACCACTACAAGTATTGTGACTTCCACGAGGATATAGGTCATAATACCTCGGAATGCTATAGTCTACGGACCTAGATTGAAGCCTTGGTTAAGGGAGGTTGCTTGGAGGAATTCCTCTAACAAGTACGCGACAACATACGCATTGGAAAGGAGGTGCTTGCCGATATTAAAGCATATGAAGAAGGAAGGAAAGCAAAAGGGAAGGATCTGATAGAGCAGATCCACATTGTCAATACCATCAGTGGAGGTCCCACCTTGGCAGGAACCTCCAACAATGCTCGAAAGAACCACGGCAGGAAAGTTCCTGGAGTAGAAGCGGGCCAGAATGTTCTCAAGGTTACTAGAGGATCACCTCGGTCTCCTTCTGCTGCATAGATCATCTTCACAGAAGATGACGTATTCAACACCGTCCAGCCTCATGATGACCCTATGGTCATCACTGTTCAAATAGCTAACAACTTGGTCCAATGTGTTTTGATTGACACATGTAGCAGCGTTGATATTCTCTTCAAGAGTGCTTTGGAGCAATTCAATCTAAAGAGACCTTGTTACAACAGCTGTACCACCTCATTGTATAGGTTCACGGGGGACTCGTTGATTCCCACCGGGTCTATGATCCTACCAGTAATAATGGGAATATCACCACTCCGGCAGAACCTAATGACAGACTTCGTTGTGGTAAACACCCCGTCCACCTACAACGCTATACTGGGAAGGCCCTACTTGTCTGCCCTCAAAGGGGTCCTGTCAATATACAATAACGTCCTGAAATTCCCAGTGGGAGACAAAGTGGGTGAAATACGGGGGGATCAGCAGGCTGCCTTCAAGTGTTATGCAGTATCAACCAACCCAGCAGCGTTGGCCAAGCAATGTGTGCAAATAACCATTAATCAAGATCACCAGTCTTCAGAGGAAGATTTTGAAGATGAAATTAACTCGGACAAGGGGAGATCCACGTCAGAGCTCCCCGATATAGAGATTAGGGAGGAGGAAGATACAGGATGGGCCAGTGGCCATCCCGTAGAGGAGTTAGAAGAGATACCTATCAGGAATGATGATCTTTCCAAGGTAGTCAAGATAGGTTCATCATTGAAGGCTAAGGTAAAGAAAGATCTGATAAAGCTCTTACGAGAATATAATGACATCTTTGCATGGAGCCATGAGGAGATGCCAAGGATATCTGTTGCTTTAGCGACTCAGGTTAGCGGTAAATCCCACCTTCAAGCCAGTCAAACAAAAGAGAAGGCATTTCAACCAGGTAAGAAATGCTGCAGTGCAAAAAGAGGTAAACAAACTACTAAAGGCAGAATTCATCAGGGAGTCTCGGTACCCCGAATGGATCGCCAACATAGTTATGGTAACCAAGGTGAACGGGAAGTGGCACATGTGTGTTGATTATACCGATCTCAACCGCACCTGCCCAAAAGACAGTTTCCCACTACCAAAAATTGACCAACTGGTAGATTCAACCGCGAGTAACAAGCTCTTAAGTTTTATGGACGCCTTCTCGGGATACAACCAGATAATGATGCACCCAGCTAACCAGGATAAAACCAGTTTCATAACCGGTCAGGGCCTGTATTGCTACATGGTCATGCCCTTCGGGCTCAAAAATGCTGGGGCTACCTACCAGCGCCTAGTCAACCGATTGTTCAAGAGACTGATAGAAAAGACGATGGAAGTATACATCGATGATATGATCATGAAGTGAGGCAACTGATCATCACCAGGACCATCTCTGTCAGACGTTCTAGATAATCAGAAAGAATCAGATATGATTGAATCGTGATAAGTGCGCCTTCGGAGTTACAGCCGGGAAATTTCTCAGATTCATGGTCTATGAGAGGGGGATCGAAGCTAATCCCGAGAAGATCAAAGCCATCCTAGATATTGAGTCCCCGACCTTACTTAGACAAGTGTAAGGTTTGACTGGGCGAATTGCAGCCCTGAACTATTTCATATCACGATCCACTAACAAGTGTATCCCGTTCTTTAAGGCAATCAAACAAGGGAAGAACATGAAGTGAGACCAAGACAGCGAGCTTGTTTTCCAATCGCTGAAGAAGTACCTCACTAGCCCATCCCTGCTAGCTTGCCTGGTACCAGAAGAAGAACTGCAGTTATACCTGGCAATATCTGAAACAACTGTTAGTGGAGCATTGGTAAAGGAATGCCCTGATGGGGTCCAACGCCCTGTCTACTATGTGAGCCGCGCCCTAACCAAATCAGAAAAGAACTACATCCTCCTGGAGAAGCTTACTTTTGCCTTGGTAGTTGCTTCCAGGAAGCTCTGCCCTTATTTCCTTGCCCACACAGTCGTGGTAGTCAATGATCAACCTTTGCATCAATTTCTCCAAAGGCCGGACGTATCGGGGAGACTTGTGTTGTGGGCCCTTGAGCTCACCCAGTTCGACATCAAGTACAAAGCCAGGACAACCATCAAAGCCCAAGCTTTGGTAGATTTCGTGACATAATTCAGCGCAATTCTCGATCAAGATGCTATCCCGGCCCTGAGTCAAGCTCTCCAGAAAGAGTAAAATCCTGTAGATTGGCTCACCAATCAAGTATGGATCTTATATACCGATGGGGCATCCAATCAAGCAGGAAGCGGAGGTGGGATCATTCTAACCGACCCTGAAAAGGTCGAGTGCTGTCACTGTTTCAGATTCGAGTTCAATACCATCAACAACGAAGCTGAATATGAAGCCTTGTTAGCAGGAATGAGAACAGCGGCTGAGCTAGGGGCTAATTACCTCCTTGCTAAATTTGACTCTCAACTGGTAGTTAATAAAATAACTGGTCTGTACCTGGCCAGAGAGGATAACATGGAAACCTACCTCGAAAAAGTCTAGGAACTGTTGCCTCATTTCAAAGGTTTCAGGATCAAGCAGGTACCTAGGCAGTAGAATCATCGAGCTGACGTCCTAGCTAAGATAGCTGCATGTGGAGGACAAGCTTTTCCGAAAGGAGTACCACTCCAGATAATCACTACTTCAAGCATAGCTGAAGGTAGGGAAGTCAACCCCGTGACACGACTCCCATTCTGGATGGATCCCATCACGGATTATCTTCAGTCAGGAAAGGTCCCTGAAACCCCTGATCAAGCTCGCAAGATCAAGCGAACCTCGGTACGATACTGCTTTGTAGAGGGGCACCTTTACCGCAGAGGTAGGTCACTCCCCTTGCTTAGATGCCTGCATCCCGACTATGCAGACTGGGCATTGAGAGAAGTGCATTCAGGAGACTGTGGAAATCATCTCGGGGGAGAAGCACTGACTTACCAAGTGCTACGCATGGGATATTTTTAGCCAACCTTGCACCACGATGCGAGGCAGTTTGTACAGTCCTGTGAACCATGTCAGAAAACGGCCAAACTACATCACCTACCTCCAGAAAGATTATCTACCATCAGCTCGCCGTATCCGTTTGCCTTTTTGGGGGATAGACTTAATTGGGCCTCTACCAACCGTGCCAGGTCAGCAGAAGCATGCGATCGTGGCTATTGATTACTTCACCAGATGGGTGGAAGCAGAACCCCTCTCTTGAATTACTGAAGCAAATACAATAGAATTCATCAAGAAGAATATGGTTTGCCGGTTCGGCACCCCGATGGTCATCATCACCGACCTAAGTAAGCAAGTTGACAACGCCAGGTTCCTGGAATTCTGTGAGAGTCTGGGGATTGAACTTCATTTTGCATCTGTAGCACACCCTCAGACTAATGGCCTGGTAGAGGCCACAAATAAATTTATCAAGAAGCTCCTGAAGAAGAAACTTCAACAGAAGAAAGGGAGATGGGCTAATGAACTCCCGAACGTGTTATAGGCTTATCGCACCACCAAGAGGACCGCTACTGGAGAAACCCCGTACTCGCTATCTTTAGGGGTAGAAGTTTTCCTTCCTATTGAACATAAGCTCACTTCTTTCCAGGTTCAACATTTCTACCCCGATGAAAATGAAGACAATCTGAGAGCCAACCTGGACCTCCTGGAGGAAAAACAAGACAGGGTTGCAGAAAGGATAGCAGTTTACCAGGGCCAGATTGCTCTTTACTTCAACAGGAGAGTAAAAGCCCGGAGCTTTAAAGAAGGGGACTTGGTTCTCAGGAAGGTTACTCAGAATACCCAAAAGAGGTCAGACGGGGTACTGTCACCCAATTGGGAAGGTTTCTACCTAATCAGAATGGTGATTCAAGGTGGGGCATACAAGCTGGACGACATGAATGGACATCCAGTAGACCACACTTGAAATGCTGATCACCTCAAGAGGTTCTACCCATAAAGTCATGCAAAGAAAATCGACCGGGATTACCTCGAAACGAATGTTAGAAGATGTTAGTAATCGTGAGTAGTTGTATTCCTTTTTCTTTGGTCATCAATAACGATGGTTTCTTTTTCCATCTGTTTTTGCCTACATTTATCTACGTCTATCTGCTTTATTTTCGCCAATCGAATCTGCCATGATTGTCGCCTTAAGACTAAGAGAGCCACATAGCACTCCTAATGCCCTAGACCGGATAGATCCCTCTAGGAGGATCGCCATAAATTCAGGAGAGCCACATAGCACTCCTGATGCCCTGGACCAGATAGATCCCTCCAGGAGGATCGCTATGAATCCAGGAAAGATACACATCACTCATGATGCCCTGGATCAGACTAATCCATATAGGAGGATCTCTCTAAGACCAGGAAAAGCCACATGGCATTCCTGTTGCCCTGGCCGGGCACCACCCCCCGCTAGGAAGGATCTGGATAGTAAGAGAATAGTTGCCAGCAAGATTAAGGCCTTGGCCGGGTACCACCCCCTGCTAAGAAAGACCAGGTGCTAAAGTGGCCTTAGTCGCCTACCTAGATCTTGCTGCCAATATATATTCGCCATTATTTTCGCCAAAGTACCAAGATTCCTACAAACAGAAATGCGAGGTATCTGAATATGATCTCCTTATTTTCGCCAATGATCGCCTCAAGACCATAAAGGACTGTATGGCCTTCCTGCTGCCTTGGCTAGGAGCCACCCCCCGCCAGGAAGAGTCTGGTTAGTAAGGGCGTAGTCGCTTGCCAGATAAAGGCCTTAGCCGGGTACTATTCCCCGCTAAGAAAGACCTGGTGCTAACATGGCCATAGCCGCCTACCAGGATCTCGTTGCCAACACATTCTCCATCATGTTCGCCACGGTACCAAGATTTCTAGAGCAGGAATGCGAGGTACCGAGATTCACCAAATTTGTTCGCTAAGGTACCAAAGCTCCTACAAACGAAAACGCAAGGTGCCCAGTTTAGCCAGAATATCAATCTAGGGACCAAACTTCCTTGAAATAGGAAAGCTAGGTACCCGATTATTCGACAAGGTACTAAAATCCTTGCAAAGTAGAAACGCAGGGTATCTAGTTTCACCAGATTACTAGCCATATTACCGAGGTTCCTAGAATGGGAATGCAAGGTACCTAGATTGCGAGATTGTACACCAGTACGCTCACCATCATTAAGGAACCAAGATTTTCAGAACTAAAGTGCGAGGTACCATGATACCGGTCAACTACTGTTCCTCTACTTTACTCTCATCATGGGCTACAAAGAAATCAAATTATCTAGATACTACTGGTAAGGGATCAAACTGGATCATGCATCCTCCTGCTCCTGATTGGCCGTCTCCTAGCCAACTCCGCCAGTTAGAGTTCCTCATTCTTCAGCACCAGACAGAAAACCCCCCCCCCCCCCCCCGCTTCATGGGTGCCCACCATAACCAGAAGCTCCACCTGGGACAGATTGTCCCGAAGTTCTCCCGCTGCTTAGTCATAATCTCCTCCAACTTCCTTGATCAAACCAGCTTGACCTTTCTCTACCTGGACATGGTTAGAAGATGACATAGGCGGGGCAGATTCTCCATCATTAGTAGCAGGCTGATTCCCTACCTCCTTGATGGGCTCTGACAAAGGAGCAGAAGAGGCAGGAACCCCTTCTTTAGCTTGAGCCACACTAGCCTCAGGATCCTTCAAACTGGGAGCTGCTCCAGCATTGCTTGGTGGAAGAAGGAAGATAGAGCTCTGGTATGCACTTCCTACTACTCCACTGTCTCCAGTAACCTGGGAAGGTCCAGCCATATTGGAGGGCACTGCCCCAGCTAATTCAGTAGCCTTTTCCATAATCTCCTCCCAGGTCCATCCAGCAATGGCACCCAGATCAAACAGAGGAGGAAGAGCTAGAGCCACTTGGTAGCCAGCAAAAAAGTAACCATCCCTGAAGGCGGTGTCTACTTAAGCATCCAGATCAACCACGCTACCAAGGAGGGATAGAACATCTTTCTCCAGCTCCACCACCTTTCCCGTAGCAACATCTCTCTCCCCTTTGAGGTGAAGGAACCTGAGCCTCTCAATATCCAAAGCATGCTGCATCCTCTCCCTGTCAACCTTCGCCTCGTCAGCTTCCTTTAGGGCATTTTCCAACGACTGGTTCAGAGCTTCCATTCCACGAGCAGCCTTAGTGAGCTCCTTCTTAGACTTCTCCAGCTCGGCAATAGCACCTCTAACTTGCTCTAAGAGGGAGCCGACTTGTTGGCTCATGGCCAGGTTGAACTTAAAAGCCTGACAAGAACAAAGCACTAGTCAGGATATCTCCCACGCTTAAATCGGGATAGAAAATTAAAACGAGACAACTTACCTCTGCCAGAAGAGCAGATTTCCTTCTGATTAGCAGCTCGGTGGGCATGGTTGTCATGACACCCAAGCTCCCACCTGGGTAAGAGGCAACGAAGTGGGTCAAAACTTCATCTTGGCTGCTGTCATTCGACCTCGATCGCCCCTTATCTTGAGGTACCACCCGCCTCACCATAGTAGGGTCAGAACTTTTCTCGACCGGTTTAGGCTGACAGTTGCCATAACGGGAGAAGCAGAAAGAGCTGAGGCACTAGCATCGATAGCAGCTGCAACATTGATTGGTTTGAGGGGCGACGCATCTTACACCTGACTGGAAGCACCTTAATACCTCCCTACTCTGGCAGTAAAAGCCTCCAGCGACCTAGCCGAGATAGGAAGAGGGGAAGCCGGAGATCCAGATACCTCGGCCGTGACCCTACCAGGTCCAGCAGATATGCCAACTTCTGTATTGAGATTAGAGCTAGCAGGAAGCCTGGCAGAGGATGACGGAGGAGAATCGACGACGCCCCCAGCCTGGTGGAGCTCCATCTCAAGGATCGGTGGAGGTACTGCTGAAACTGCCAAGCATAAGGTAATATCAGCAAAAATTAATAAAGCAGTACAACGAAAGGAGAATCAGAAAGATGTTTACCAGAAAGTGCGACAGAAATACGAAGGGAATATTCCACCCTCCCTACATCAAAGGCATCTGAGGTAGGATACTGCAGGTTAACATAATTCCTGGCTATGATGGCCTTCAAGATTTTCTCTGACTCAGTGGAGAGCTTACCTTTCTCCAATGGGGGTTTTGCGCTAAAGCAGGTAGGAACTTTGAATTCAGTTCCTCCGATGTGAACCGAGCTGCCCCATTCGCCCTTGACGACGACCCATTCCTCCCTCCACGAGGTATCCTTCTTCGTGGCTCCCGGTACCATAAATTTCAGGTTGTTCTTTGCCCGAGCATAGAACTACCCCTTAGGACCCGGGCCGTTGGCAGCAATTTGAAACACATATCTGAGCTCGTCAGGTCCCGGTTCCCGATCGATGTTGTCTCTCGCACACTGCTCCCTCCATAATACCAGGAACCCCACCAGGTGCCTCCAAAACCCTGGTGTTAGCTGAAGAGGGGCAAGCTGCAAAGCGTACAGTGCCCTACGTAAGGTGGGGTGGAGAGGTAGCCTGACTCCACTATCGAATGCCGCAGTATGAATCGGAAGCTCGCCAGGAATGGAAGAATACATATCGTACCCATGCGGGGGTATGTTAATCAAAATATCCTTAGGGATCTTAAAATCCCTCCTCAACCGCTTCACAGTATCCAAAGTGCTGGTAGAATCAGGGATGCATCTATACTCGTAAGGAAGGGCGAGTATCCTTCCCACAGTATCTGTAACCTCGCCAGCTCGGTCTTTACCTACCCCGGCAGCAGCTCCTGTTTCTCTACTCGACTCCTGGTCGACATCAACTGAAGCATAGGGATTGTTAGAAAAACCTGTCCCTATTGCGATGTTTCGATTGGAATGCCGGCGCTGAAAGGGAACGTCGTCCCCTATCACTATCGACGCGTGCCCTTTTTCTAGGGGCGAGACTCCCACTAGCCGCTGTATCACCATCGAACAGCTGCTCAATACTGTCGCCACCAGGTGAAGACATGACAACGGGCTCAGAGTTCAGTTTCTGGAAAACGAGAAATTAAAGGGGTGAAGATGAGGAAAAAGCTAAGATCTTTTTTGTCTTGCTACGCGTGTAGATTGGGAAAGCTAATGAAAGAAGAAGTAAGTCCACTGTGAAGGAGAAAGGTCTACTTATATAGAGTTAGATACTTGTAACGGGCAGAGAGGGTAATTAATGTCGCTGGATAACCGGCGACGTGGAGGGAACGGTTTTGAGAAACGTGCGCCCCCAAAAATTTTGTTTTTCTTTTTTTGAATTTGGCCTACCCTGGTCATCCACGTGGAAGACTCAGTGAAATCAGCGAGCAAAAGGAAGATTCCCTTCTACGAGACGGTTACGAAAAATTCTCCGAGTATTATCTATCCTAACTCCAACCCCAACCTGGTACCGGTGTTCAAGTCAGGGGGACTTCTGTTAACATGGTTGTTTGGCAAGGGACCAAAGAAGAATTTTCCAATTAGTATCAACTCGATAGGGGCCAGTCCTAGCTTCCAGGTGACCATCGAGATCGATGTCCCTACCTAGGTGGAGCGGATACTTGGTAAGGCCAGGACCTCGATTACCTATCTATCTAGATAGGACATCAGCTCTGCGAGCTAACGAAGGCACGTACCTCGCCCTACTAAATCTCCCGATATCAACTCAAGACCAGTACAATGGTAGATTGCACACCTAGCACCCCTCAAGTGCCTCGACATCAGTCAAGGCACCCGGTACCCCGATGCCTGCCTTGGTACTACCTCGACTTCCACCTGGTACCTAGTACCTCGATGTATATATTCGGAGCCCTTCCAAGGCAGATACCTTGCCTGCCAAGCAATACGAAGATGATCACGAAGACACAAGCACCACTCTATCAAAAGATAGAACAAGCTCCATACCGGTAGGATCCGACTGGTATACCAGTACCTCGCCCTACCATAAAAAATTCGGAATCAGAGTTTCCCTCCAAGCTCCATGAAGAAGGAAAGTTGACTCCATCACCAAAATAAAGTGCCATTAATGAAATCTAATTAGAATTCGGATTTGACAGTGATTTCATGGGATCAAATCCCACGCCTTTAGCCCTACACAATGCTTTTCAACGCCTAAAAAAGACACTCAATAATCCTCATTAACACAACCGGATTTCATGGGGATTCTTTGGAGAACTATATATACGGCGTTGAAGAGTAAACATAGAGGCTTTTTTTTAAGTATCGAGATCGCCAAAGATAGAGAAAGATTATCTTCCGGTAGAATTCCCTTCTAAAATTTTCCGAAGCCAGTGAGAGTCCATGGAAAATCATTGGAAGGTAATATCCACTTATCGACATGAACGAAGGCTCAGCCTTCATCCTGTGTAAAAGGAAAGAGAGATTTTAGTGTGAGGATAGTCTGAATTGAAACGATAATATTGATACCCCTTCTTGAATAAAACATTGTTATTTCATATCTCCTTGATCCTTCCTATACTGCTTCTTATTTATATTGCGAGAAAGGATCCCGATACCAAAGGTACCTATCCCGCTACTGGCTACCAGTAGTGGGTAAGGGTGCTAACCGAGATTTTGCTCCCTGAGTGATTTTTCCATTAACAGGTATAAAAACAACCATCACATATACTGAGCACAAATTAGGTTTACAAATATTCCCAAGTGGGGATTACACATTTAAGAAAACAAGATATACAAGAGATGAGATAAAAGAGATAACCCAAGTGGATAACCCCTCCAAAATATGCCAATCTCCTTTTATCCATGCTTGGCTCAAAATTGGTCCAAAGACCACTCCTTTCCCTTGCAATCTACTTTCAAGTGTAGGGATTGATGGGTAGAAATGGTGTGGGAAGCTTTCCATGGAGGAAAACCTCCATGGAAGCTTGAAAGCTTCTCTCTCTCTTGGTTGATGGAGAAGAAGATGAAGAAATGAAGTGTGGGCTGTGTATATTCTGAAGAGAAGAGAGGAAAATGTGTTTATATAGTGTTGGGAGGTTAGGGCTTGAAATGGTAGTGAAAAGACGAAACTACCCCTGAAAATTCACCAGAATTGGCCTCTCGCTGGTAGATCGGCCGTTTCAAACGGCGGTCAGACCGTCTAATGTAACTGCCGAATTGAAAATGAACCTACTGGAATTGATCGGTGGTTGGAACGGTGGCCGAATTATGGCCGCCGAATTGCACCTGATACTTCTGGGACGAAAACAGCAGTTTCAATATGCGGCTAGGCCACCGAAGTGAACCGCCGAATGTCTTCTTTTCTGCACTCGTCCCGTAAGCTACTGGAAGTCAGAGGGGATTCTGCCACAGGCTCGGTGTTTCTTTCTGGTTCGACGACGGATCAACCGTGGGACATATAGGGAAAAATTAACTTAAAACCGCAGCGGAAGGCGAAAAAATAATTTTCGTATTGTTTAAAATTTTTCTAAAGATTTGAACCTTAACCCTTTAATTAATTAAACTCAAATATACGGTTAAAGTTAAATACCTCTTGTCGCATGATCCAATTGACTTACGTCGATGGTAATCCGCAAGATCTTCAATCCTAGCACGTACGTGAATCACCTAGGAGCGTGGTCTCCCTTTTTCTTTGAATTGCTTACCTTAGAATGAATGTATGGAATTTCTGATCTTGATCTTCAATAGTAAAACACCAAGAGCCTAAAAAAATAGTTCCGGTCACTTTTGAATTCACAATCAATATGATTGAAACTCGCGTAACCCTAAATCGAAAGTGTGCACAAAACCTTTTGATGTTAAAGGCTTGTAAGTGAACTATCGAATGAGAACTTATTTTCTTTTTCTCTCTTGGCCGAAAATCTATGTGTATAGAGTAGGATTTTTTATTTTCAAAACAAACAAAAATCTCTCTCTATTTTGCTTCAAGGTGGCCGAAAATTCATAACCTTATATTTATAGGTTGGCCGAATTTTCTCCTTCACCAAGTAGGGTTGGCCAAATTCATTGAATAGGAAATCTAGGGTTGGTTAATTTCCTTACTTGAAAAGGAATTGTCCTTTTTCCCTAATTCCTATCAATTCAAGAATCCTAACCCTTGTAGGACTAGTGGTGGCCGAATTCTTTGTATAATAAGGAGTGTATGTGGACTTAATCCTTACCACATTAGGACTCCTATCACTTAAAAAAATTCCAACTATAATCCAACACATAGTATTTAATTTACTGATCAGGAAAAGATTTTGATTTAAACTATTAATTAATTAAATAATTAATTAATTCCCATTTAATCAAAACAATAAAATAAAATAATATCTTGGGCTATTTTATTTAGCCTTGCCGCCCACACCATATATATATGGGCCCAATATTATTTTTCTTATTTTATTTAATCCATTAGACTTTAAATAAAAGCCCACATGTGAACCAGACTTATTCTTACTAAAAGAAACAAGCCTACATGACTCCTTTTAATATATTAATATAATAGTGCAGCCCATTAAATAAATAATAGACATATTATATTCTTAATATATTAAATGCAATTCTAGATGGACCCATAAATTGGTCCGGTAGAATATATCAAGTGATCCATGCAAGTATGTGTGGATTGTGGATCTTGGCGGGCTATCTAAATTTAAGCTTCAATAGACATAACCTAATCACAATCAACAAATGATTCATAGGAGATGGTGTATCCTCGTGAATAATATCAGTAATCGCCAAGAGCTCATAGACCGCCTATAGCTCTCCAAGTTACCATATTTCCTCATATGACCACATTTTGAACTTGGATATTTTGACTTGTCCAGAAGCCATGTCTTCAATAATCATTATTGAAAACTCAACGTTGAGATTTAGTATCCAATACCTCAAAACATCCATATGATGATATTATACTCTCATTTAATAAATGGAGCCACAATGTCCATATCTATAAATGAAGTCCTCTATCGATTAACAAATGAATACCACCAAACTATCGAGGATAGACTATGCTATATAATCGTACTCATTGATAGCTCAAATGATAACACTTGCAACCATAAGTCCATTATTTATCTCAGGATTTAGATAGACTCTCCGATTGTCCTGATAATGAAAAAGACTTATATCTAGTGACGGTTCTAGATAAAGTATTTCATTGTGATCCAGTTCAATGCACCCAGTGCACTAGATTCTTTTACTCGAAAACCTTTCGATGATTTTAGACTCATCATAACTTATTTGATCCCACTCAAATGCTAGTAAAAGAATTCTACAACTTTATCAAGATAGAGGTGCCCAACCTTTAACTTAAGTTGTGAACGTTATTCAAGACTAACTAAAGAATTGTGTCTACCTCATACATATCCGGATGTACAAACAATTCTTCATATCTCATAGTCTTTTGACCTTATGATTATTTACCTTGACAATTATAATTATAAATGCTATAAGATTTTACAGAATCAGAAATCACTTTATTTATATGAAAAGATTGTCAATCACAATATTACACTCTTGCTATTGAGCATAATCCTAACAGGACACGGCTGAGCTTAGATCACGCCGTGGTCTGTATCAACGGTGAGGCATGGCACTCTGAATACTTCCATTTATTCTTGTTTTTGGCTCTTTTTGCCTCATAATCTAATATTTACGCTCAAAACCATGAAATAGGGAATATGTACCTACACATGGCTCAATAAACACATTATATACAAAAATACGCTCGAAAACTAGAACAAACGATAGGAAAATGGGGACCTAGAATAGGTATAAAATAGTCTGATCAGCTTTGTAATGAACTATATATTTTCTATCAATCTATCTTATATGTTCTATTCATTGTTTTTAATTGATTTCAAGAATGATTTGTTTTAGATTGTACATGACTCTCTTTGCAAGTTGTTTTAGGAATTATTTGAGTAGAGAATTGAGTATACAGGATGCTTGTTCTCTTAAGCTCTTTTGAATGAGAGGATTGAACAAGAGTACATGGCTTGAGTAAAATCCGGACATAATTAATCTCATCTTTATCTAATCTTTAATTGGTAACCAAAACTATACATCGTAGGATTGGTTGCTTGTGATAGATTAAGCATCAACACTATATATCCTAGGTTGGTGAATTTAACAAAGAGATTAGTCCCCTATTTGATAGATATTCATTCATTGCACAACCAATTGTGGGTGGCCAATACTATACATGATAGATTGGACACTCATAATTGGTATAAAACCAATCCTATACATCCTAGGTTGGTTGCACAAGATTTAAGCACACTAATGAGAAGTTCCTATATTGCCCATTATTCACTTGTTGGATCTATCAATACCTTAGTTCTCACTATCATATTTTAACACTAATTGCATATTAGATTAACTAGCCTAATTGTAGTTGCATTGTAGTTATTAACTTTTCAAATTAAACATTGATCTTTACTTTATTTATGCTTAGTTTAGGTTTAATAGTAGTTAACTAGTTTTAGCCATTTAGTTTCCCTTTCCCTGTGGACAATACACTTACTTGTCATTGTACTTGTTTTGTAAACTTTTTGAGGCATTTGAGATTTTAGAAATATTTTGTGACGGGCATTTTCTAACGACAAAAATGTATCTCATCAATATGGCGCCGCTGCCGGGGAAATGCGTTAATTAGCTAGCTAGTCTTAGTTATCTAGGTTCTTAGTGATTTTAGCTTTCTTTTATTTCTTTTTATGCTTTGGTAGTTTTTATTTTTTTATTTTTTCAGGATTCTATGGATTTCTTCCCGCAAATTCAGAGGCCAAGCTATGAACATATGGATAGACAAGCAGCAATGAAAAGAATGGAAGTAGATGTTGAGAAAATCGTTGAAGCTATAAAAAAGAGATCATTTGAAGACAAGAAGAGAGTCATCATGCAGAATAGTCTTCGACGAAGTGAGGAAATTACGACTTCTCAACAAAGAACATGGCAATTTCTCCAATCCGTACAACAAGCAAGTTAAAAGAAGATAAATAGCCAAGTGTTATCAAGCTGGCTTGACCTGTTAGGATTATGCTCAATAGCAAGAGTGTAATGATGTATTTGACAATCTTTCATATTAATAAAGTGATTTCTAGTTTAACAAATCTTATAGCATTTATAGTTTAATTATTATAATTGTCAAAAGTAAATAATCATAAGGTCAAAAGACTACGATAAATGAAGAATTGTTCGTACATCTGGATATGTATGAGGTAGACACAATTCTTTAGTTAGTCTTGAACAATATTCACAACTTAAGATAAAGGTTGAGCGCATTTACCTTGTTAAAGTTGTAGATTCTTTTACTAGCATTTGAGTGGGATCAAATGTGTTATGATGAGTCTAAAATCATCAAAGTGTAGTGTCTTTGGGTAAAAGAATCTAGTGCACTAGGTGTATTGAATAGGATCACAGTGAAATACTTTATCTAAAACCATCAATGGATAAAAGTTTTCACTTGAGGACAATCGGAGAGTCTATCTCAATCCTGAGATAAATGATGGGCTTATGGTTACAAGTGTTAACATGAAGCTATCAAGAGTACGATCATATAGCATAGTCTATCCTCTATAGTTTGATTGTATTTATTTGTTAATAGGTATAGGACTTCATTTATAGATATGGATATCGTGGCTCCATTTATTAAATGTGGGTAGAATATCATCATATGAATATTTTGAGGTATTGGATATTAAATTTTAACGTTAAGTTTTCAATAGTGTCTATTGAAACATGGCTTCTGGACAAGTCAAAATATCCAAGTTAAAAATGTGGTCATATGAGTAAATATGGTAACTCGGAGAGCTATAGGCGGTCTATGAGCTCTTGCGATTACTGGTATTTTTCATGAGGATACACTATCTCTAATAAGGTTGTCTACGGTACAAATGATAAATATTAACTTATTCTATCTTTATTTTAAGAGTTCAATTTTAGCTCTTTAGTGGACTGAGCTAAAATTAATGGATTGAACCAAAGTGAATCATTTGTTGGTTGTGATTAGGTTATGTCTATTGGAGCTTAAATTTAGATAGCCCGCCAAGATCCCCAATCCGCACGAACTTGCATGGATCACTTGATATATTCTATCAGACCACTTTATGGGTCCATCTAGAATTGTTTTTGAATTTCGTAATCCAAAAGTCTTTGGAGAGGTGCGGTCATGTGTGATCAAGACACACAGTAACTCTTCAAATACCTGGAATGGGCGGTAAAGGATGTAGGAATCCTTCGGCCGCCCTAATGGGGTGCGTTTAGCATTCCATTAATACATTAAGAATATAAT
Source organism: Dipteronia sinensis (assembly GCA_033220585.1). Taxonomy (NCBI): domain Eukaryota; kingdom Viridiplantae; phylum Streptophyta; class Magnoliopsida; order Sapindales; family Sapindaceae; genus Dipteronia; species Dipteronia sinensis. The sequence goes on along the minus strand of CM065638.1, from coordinate 12,995,135 downwards.
TTGCACATTTTAATTAAATGGGCTGTTAAATTATATTAATGTATTAATTTAAGGCATGTAGACTTGTTTCTTTTATAGTAAGAATGAGTCTAGTTCACATGTGCACTTTCTTATTAAAGACTAATGGATTTAATAAAATGAAAAAACAATATATATTGCCCATATATATATATATTTGGGAGGCAAGGCTAAGTAATTAGTCTAATATATTGTTTTATTTATTAATTAATGAAATGGAAATTAATTAATTGTTTGATTAAAACTCAAAATCTTTACATTCGCTCTCTAAATCTCAAAACCATTTCTCTCCTTCAACAATCAAAACCCATCTAATTTCTTCATCAAATTGCTACTGAAGAGCACATTTAGAGGGGTAATCAAGCTTGAAGGAAGAAGGTCTCATATGGGTCTTTTCTATTTCTCTCCTCTTTGTTGTGTTTTTACATTTGTCATGAGTAGCTAATACCAATTAAGGGATTGATGTGATTCATATGTAAATTGTGGGTATTATAATGAACTCTATTTTTTTATATTAATCTACCAAATATGTTTCATTCAATGCTTTAATTGATTTCAAGGGTAATTTGTTTTGATTGTACACTCCTCTCTTAACAAGTTGTTTGAGGAATTATTTGAGTAGAGAATTAGGTATACACTCTATTTGATTCTCTAAGACTCAATTGAATGGAAGGATTATTCAAGAGTACACTCCTCAAGTGTAATCCAGATCATTAAATCTCAACTTTTATCTAACCTTGAATGGGCAATCATCACTATACACTCTACAATTGGTTGCTTGTGAAAGGCTAAGCATTAATTCTATATACTCTAGAATTAGTGATTTTATAAAGAGATTAATCCCTTATTTTGGTAGATGCACATTCATGAACAATCACTTATGGGTGGCCAATACTATGCACTCTAGATTGGAAACTCATGTGTGATATGCAACTAAGCTACACACTCTAGTTTAGTTACATTTGACTAAAGTTCATTAATAAGAGTTCATTCTACCTATAATTTACTTTAATGGATCCATTAATTCCTTATTCATTTAACATCTATTATCACATACTATCTTAGTTGCATTTTAGTTAGTTTAAGCTTAGTTTGCATTTTAGTCTAATTTCTCTTAAAAACCATATCAATTTACTTTTCTTGCATTTTTACTGAAGTATTAGTGTAAGCATAACTATCGCTCGGTCTTTGTGGAACAATACCCCCTTTTGCCATATACTAGGTTTATTCTTGTTGAGTGCATATTGAGATTTTAAATTTAGTTTGAGTATTGCATACAAGACAAATGTGAGTTCAAAATGGCACCACTGCTAGGGATCGGGGTATATAGTTGCGTTCAGATTTTGCTTTAGTTAGTTAGTGAGTAGTTAATTGTTTATTGTTTTTGTTCCTTTTTCCTTTGTTGGTTGTTAGTCCCTTGTGATTGCATCGGGTAGTGCTGTGTATTTGTTGCAGGTTACATGGATTATCAGTCAAGGCAAAGTTTTGGACCATACGAGGATCTAGGCTATCAAGATTTGGAGGATTGTCAAGGTTTTCAACTAGATCATTATAAGAGTAAAGCTTTATCCCTAGATGAAGAAATGAGAGATTTCATGAGGAACAATTTTCAGATTAAGAATGATATAATGATGTCTCAGCAGAGGACTATACAGGATTTGCAAGCATCACAACAACCATATGAAGGATGCTATGATATTAGTGAGTTCGACGATGAGTCACTGAAAGAGGAAATGAGAAGTATCATGCAGAAAATTAAGCAGATGACAATGGAATTCCAGGTCTCACAGCAAACAGCAAGAGGAATTTTGGAAGAATACATGCGGGAAAATGATAGAAGATCAAATGGCATCACTGCTGCCATACGTAGACTTGAGGGGCAAATCGGACTGCTAGCTAAGGTGTTACAAGAAAAAGAGAAGGGTAGATTTTTGAGCCAATCATAACTAGCAAGGGCAATGCCAGTACTTCGGAGTGGAAGAGTGTTGGAGCCTAGTGTTGTTAAGAGTGTTGTAGAAGATGGGGAGAGGACATAGGAGGAAGACACAGTTGAAAAAGAGGCAGAAAATGAAGGTAAGAATGGAGATAGGCAGCCGGAACCAAGGAGACAGCTTCACAAGTTACCTAACCCCTATAATCTGCCTATACCATTTCCCGGGAGGTTGAAGAATTCCAAGACATCTTTGATTTTTTATCAAAGGTGAGTATCAATTTGCCTTTATTGGACGCGATCCAAAGGATGCCGGCTTATTGGAAATTCTTCAAGGAATTAAGCAAGGATAAAGGGAGGTTTAGGCCAAAGCAGCAAGAATGGTAAATATAAATGTGAGCACAGTAATTCAAAAGACTTTGCCTCAGAAAATGAAGGATCCAGTAAGTGTGATTATTGACATCAACATAGGAGGGGATAATCATGAAAGAGCAATGTTGGACTCTGGGGCGAGTATCAATCTCATGCCATTTTTTGTCTACCAGAAGCTGGGTCTCACGGATCTTAAACCTACCACCATGCCACTAGTTCTTGTAGATTCATCCTCAAGAAGTCCAAAGGGTATAGTGGAAGATGTTTTGATTCAAGTCAAGAAATTAATAATCCTAGAGGATTTCCTAGTCATTGACATGGATGAGGGGAGAGACGAAAAGGATGCGAAGCTTCTACTTAGGCATCCATCCATGGCTAGAGCTAGGGTGGTGATAGATATGCATGAAGGAAAGCTCACGCAGAAAATTTTGGACAAAATAGTTGAGTTCAGTATTTTTGACTGTATGGCCTACCCAGTTGGATTAGATGACTGCCACAAGGTGAACATGCTAGAAAAGGGATTGGACGAGGCAGTTGAATAAGAGTTTGGCAAGATAGAAGGTAGGGATGGAATAAGCTTTGAAGACAAGGATGTGAGTTCAGAACAAGAAGATGAGGATTTGGGGGATAGTTTAGAGAGGCCAGATAGAGGATAATTGAAGCAACATAGAAAACCTTCTCAAATTCTCAACCACTTTCATCGGATCTAAAGTATGTGTATTTGGATGAAGACAAGAAGAACCCAGTGATTATTGCAGCATATTTGGATGACAATCAGAAAAGGAAGTTTTTGGAAGTGTTGAAGAAGCATACGAGTGCAACTAGATGGACAATAGAAGACATAAGAGGAATCAGTCATATTATTTGCATGCACAGAATCTCATTAGAGAAAGGCTCTAAACCATCCAGGGAACCATAGAGAAGACTAAATCCTATTATGCAGGGGGTAGTGAAGAAGGAAATCATTAAGTTGTTAGATGTAGGAATCATCTATTCCATCCCTGATAGTAAATGGGTGAGTCCAATCCATGTGGTACCTAAGAAGTCAGGAGTCACAATAGTTAAGAATGAAAGAGACGAGTTGGTGGCTCAGAGACTTCAAACAGTGTGGCGTGTGTGCATAGACTACAAGAAATTGAATTCCATGACAAAAAAATGACCATTTCCCTTTGCCATTCACAGATCAAGTTTTGGAATGATTGGCAGGACACAGCTTCTATTATTTTCTAGATGGGTATTCCGGCTACAATCAGATAGTGATAGCTCCCGAAGACCAAGAGAAAACAACATTTACGTGTCCATTTGGGACATACGCTTACAGAAGAATGCCATTTGGGCTTTGCAATGCCCCGAGAACTTTCCAAAGGTGCATGACTTCTATCTTCTCATATATGATTGGGGAAATCATATAAGTTTTTATGGATGATTTTTCAGTGTATGGAGATTCATTTAGTTTGTGTCTTCAGAATTTGGCCATGGTATTTGAGAGATGCTCAGAGAACAATTTGGTACTCAATTAGGAAAAGTGTCATTTCATGGTACGACATGGAATAGTCTTAGGGCATGTCATTTCTCACAGAGGGATAGAAGTGGACAAGACGAAAGTGGAAGTTATCAAAAGCTTGCCACCACCTCGGAACGTTAAAGATATCAGATCTTTCTTTGGTCATGTCGGGTTTTATAGGAGGTTCATTAGGGATTTTTCCAAAATTTTCAGACCACTGTGTGTGCTTCTTCAGAAAGATAAAGAATTTAAGCTGAATCAGGTGTGTTTGGTGGCATTTGAAACGCTGAAATGAGCATTGACCACAGCACCCGTAATAGCACCACCCAATTGAGAGCTGCCTTTTGAATTAATGTGTGACGCTTCTAATTATGCTATAGGTGCAGTATTGGGACATAGAGTTAACAAGGTCCCTCATGTTTTATACTATGCATCACGGACCTTGAATGATGCTCAGCTAAATTACTCTACAACAGAGAAGGAATTTCTTACAGTAGTGTTTGCACTTGACAAATTTCGACAATACTTGGTTGGCACCAAGGTGGTGGTGTATTCGGACCATTCAGCTCTCCAATATCTGTTGCAAAAAAAAGATTCTAAACCTAGGTTGATCAGATGGGTCTTATTACTTCAGTAATTCGATTTAGAAATAAGAGATAAGAAGGGGTGTGAGAATGTGGCAGCAGACTATCTTAGTAGACTGGTCCATGAGTGTCCATCTTGAGAGGAGGAGGTTCCATTGAGAGAAATTTTCCAGATGAGCAGTTATGGGTAGTATATGGTGAGGAGCCTTGGTACGCCGATTTGGCTAAATATTTGACCCACAGAGTTTTTCCACTAGAGTTAGATTATCAGAGAAAGAAATGGTTCATGGCAAGGGCTAGGCAGTTTTTCTGGGACGAACCATATCTGGTTAAACATGGTCCTGATCAGGTAATCCGAAGGTGTGTGCCTGAATCAGAATAGGGAGATATCCTCAGATTTTGCTATGAGTTGCAGTGCGGGGGGTATTTTGGGGCTTGGAAGACCACACGTAAGATGCTCTAGTTGGGATTTTATTAAGAGTCTCTGTTTAGAGATGCTCTCAAATTCTGTGCAGCATGTGATATGTGCCAGCACATAGGGAATATTGGAAAAAGGAATGAGATGCCTCAAGCAAAAATCTTAGTGGTGGAATTGTTTGACACGTGGGGGATTGATTTCATGAGACCATTTCCCCTTTCAGAAGGGAAAAGCTATATCCTGGTAGGAGTGGATTATGTTTCGAAATGGGTTGAAGCAGTTGCTATAAGGACAAATGATAGCAAGGTGGTGGTTAAATTTGTAAAAGAAAACATTCTAGCTAGATTCGGAACCCCAAGAGTGATCATCAGTGATGGAGGGAGCCATTTTTGCAACAAGATTTTTGGGAACCTGATGAAGAAATATGGAGTCCGTCACAAGGTAGCCACTCCATACCACCCGCAGCCATCGGGACAAGTCAAAGTAAGCAACAAGCACATCAAGCAGATTTTGGAGAAAACAGTGAAGTCCACACAGAAAGATTGGGCAGCAAGATTAAATGACGCTCTACGGGCGTATCGGACACCTACAAGACCCTTATCGGAATGAGTCCTTACAGATTGGTGTATGGGAAAGAATGTCACCTTCCGATTGAATTGGAATATCGTGCATGGTGGGCAATAAAGAGTTTGAACTGGGAATATGACAAGGTGGGTGAAGAAGGAAATCTATAGTTGAATGAACTATAGGAGTTCAGATTGCAAGCTTACGAAAGTGCACGAATTTACAAGGAAAAAATGAAGATAATCCATGACAAGAACTTGATGAGAACTGACTTCCAACCAGGGATGCTTGTGTTACTCTACGAATCTTGCTTAAGGATTTTCCTGGGAAAGCTAAAGTCTAGATGGTCGGGACCACATCGAGTAATTGATGTATTGCCTAATGGAATGGTGGAACTAAAAAACCTGAAGGATGACTGGACATTTAAGGTGAATGGAGAAAGATTGAAGAGGTACATGTTCGTTGAGGCCAAATTGGAGGGGGTCAGATCTTTGATCATAAGTGATGATTAGAACACCTAACAACGTCTTGCCTAGACGATAACTGAGGCGCTTATGGGAGGCATATCCATCTCATGTTTTCACTTTTAGTTCAATTTTAATTATTTGCTTGTCAAATTTTATGTTAGTTGTATTAGTTTTGGGAATAATTGTGTTTGATATTTGTGCTTGAGATATTTTAGTATGAGATAAATTCAATGAATGTTAACCTTTGTGGTTAGGAATTGTGCTTATTGTTAGGTTCTTTAGCTCTTAGATTCAACACACCGGCCACTTGCAAGTCTTGGAGAGACAAGCAAGCCAAGAGTGCTCATAAAACAGGCAAGAACCTACCCATTTTGAGTCTACAACAATGCCACCACATTGGTTTAATCTTTTTAACTCAAACTCTTGCACTTAATTTTTTCTATTTTTGTTTATAGACAAGTATGAATATTTGATGAATGTGAATATTCTTGGTAAATATCAATTTTGGGTTGAATGTGTGGATAATTTTGAATGAGAGAATATGTTTATAATTGTTGATACAATTTTTGATTCCAAATGATGAATTTATTGATTTATTGATTCTTGATTAGATGGGCAGAAGGCTTTTGTGGATATTGCATATGATTTACATGTTTTCATTTTATATAGCCCAACTCGGTTTGGGGGGTTTCGAATTCATGCATATACCTGTACATGAATGCGCATATAGTAGGAATCGGTTTGGGGATTATTACCCACTTTTCGATAATTTGGCGAATATATGCTTGATGTGGTTGAATTTTGAGGTTAATTGCCATGTTTACTTAAATGCTTTATTTTTTGTGAGCCATTGTTGAGTCTTTTATTTTGTGGGCATTGATTGTGCATGATTAGTGCCTAGGGTTGTTGTGTTTTGGTGTCTAGTTAGGTGCGCGCCCGCTAGGCCGAGCTCTCTTGTTTTCAACATTGAAGACAATGTTAAGTTTTGGTGTGGGCTTGTAGACGCCTTTTCGAGTCGTCTTTTTGTTTTTGAGTCATTTTTCGTGTCAATTTTTCAAATTTGCTGCTTATCCAAAATTTTTTGAGCTTTAATGAGCTTGATGAGATAATCTTGAGCAAAGTGTTTATGGCTAATTTGTGTATGCTTTGTGAGCTTGTTCATAGCTGTTAGTCACTTTAAAGGTCTCACTTGCACTGCATGGGTTAGTCCCATCTTTTAGTGTCTAAGTTGAGGGGACTCGGTGCTCGAGGGCCAGGTTCTAATAGTGGAGACATCCTTTAAGAGTTTCACAAACACAAGCCAAAAGTGCGCAATTCGAGGGAAAATATTTTTCAAATCTTTAAACACTTTTCAAACACCATGCATAGTCTCATTACACCAAAATCATCATGTGTCATAGAACATGCATCATAATTAAAGTGGACTGCTTGACTGAAACTTTTATTCCCTTGGTAGATGGATTCTTTGAGGTGATATTAGGCAATGTGTGTTATTAGCCACTTAAAATGCCAAATACTTCCCAGTCCATAATGTGTGTGCTCTGAAATTCCTTTAATGTTATAGTGTCAAATATACCAAGAGGGGGGGGGGGGGGGGGGGGGGGGGGGGGTGAATAGGTATAGCCTCAAAATTCTTACTATTTCTTTTTAATCACAAGATAGTCAATTTCACAAGTAAGCTATAGCAAGTATATTGATTCAACAATACAATATAAATATAATTAAGCAAAGGATGAATCAATACAAGTTCAAAGAAAATGAACACAATCAAAAACAAAAATCAACACAAAGGATATTTATGTGGTAAAACCTCAAAAGAGGAAACATCCACGGGTTGATACCACAACCACCGGCAAAAGCAATTCACTATGACAAATAGATGTTACACACTCAAAAGGCAATCAACACTAGATTCACTCTCTAAGCTATCAACACCTACTTTACCCCCGACTCTAGACATGACTTCCTTGCTTAGCTATCTAGATCACCCTGATCCTTGCCAAGACTTCCTTGCACAAATTGAAGAACACTTCTCCAACATGCGACTTCCAATGCACAATCCAAAGAATCACTCTAAGGAATGTGACTTCCAACCTCTTACATGGCAAATGATCTAAGTGGATGCAAATGATGCAAATACAAGCAAATACAAGAAAATATAGCAAGTTGATCAAACACATTATATGAACATATAGCAAATTGATGCAAATATGAAGAATTGGTTTTTGCACAAAACAAGCTCACAAACAAATGTAACTAATCCTTATGAACATGTGATTAGAAATCTAGATTAAGCATTCAAACTCATTCACAAAAATTATCTAAAAACCTAAACATGTCAATCAAAGCTAGTACAACAAGTTTTTCAATGAAAATCACACAGCTAACTTTGAAATCAAGTGAACAAGTCAACACTTGAAGTTTTCATCATATTCAACAAACTGTTAATAGCCAAAATTGGCTAAGGACTAAAGGGAAATTTTCCACCATCCAGACCTAGCTCCATGCCCGAGATTTTCCACCAGAAGACCATGTTACCTAAAGCCGAGCTACGATACCACCCCGTAGGAACAAGGGCAGGCTCCAGAAACATCCGGAATAGAGCCCGGAACGGTCAGATCAAGCCTGCGTCACCAAATCCCCCTGAAGTCGAGGTTACCACGTAATTTCTCCAGAAGCTCGCCTATACCCCACTGATACATGGAGGTGTCCATAAGAGGCCGCACCTAGCTTTGAAAAGTCAAGGGAGGCCAGACCTAGCTCCTAACTGGATGAAGCTTCTCAATATCGGGGCCGGGACAATGATTGACCTCACTAACTGATGCACCACACCTTGATACATTCGACGACCCCTATGGGAATCATGCTAGACCCGAAGATACACAGTATCACATCTATAGACATTATACACGTGCAGAATAAGTAATAGAGTCTAAATGGGAAACAAATTGATTTCTACCAAGATATCCTCAACTGAGCAATTAACTCAAAGTCAACGACATTTAAAGGTAAAAATCCCGTCCGATAAGGAGGGGAGGGATGAGAAAATCAAGGGGAAATCAATGAGTTTAAACCTATGAAGACACTGTATAAAGGAGGAACTTCCTCCTTCAAAAAAAGGAGACTACTATTCGACAGACACACGACAAACACCCAACTATCCCATAGAAAAAAGTGAGAGTAATTTAAGAGAGAGAGAGAGATGTATACCATATGTTATCAATAAAAAAGACTTTGATTTCTTTTAAATAGCTGACAATATCGTTGCCTTTTTGTGACTTCATTAGGCACTGTAATACATATATATATATATATATATATATTCTACCTTGCTCATCACCTACGTGGTAATGATCTCAAGGGTGCTAACTGAGATTTATTGCCCCGAGCAAAATTTCTGTTAACACTTTCTGGCGCCGTCTGTGGGAAACAACCCTACACCCAATTAATCAACTATTTGCATTTATATTTTTGTTGTTTTACAGGAACTATGAGGCTCCGCTCTTCCCAAGGACAACATAGAGTTTCAGAGCAACCCCGAGCAAGGCCTACGCCAAAGGCCCCAAGAAAAGGGAGAAAATCTGGATATGGCAGTCAAGCTCCGGTCCAAACAACTAATGCGCGGGCTTTTGGCCACCCTATAGTGAGCCAGGCCGCGCTCGACCAGCAAGCGGCAGCCTTGGTAGAAACCGTCCGCATCCGCCTGCTTGCTGAAGGCATCACAATCCAGCCAACCAACCTGAATGATCAGGGAGAGCCGAGCAGGCTCGGAGCTAGGTAGCCTGCTTTCGATCGCCTAAGACCTCCTCTTCTAGAGCCAGCTCGAGATAGGTCGGGGCCCCAACTTTCTATCTGGGGTAGGCTAGGACCCATGCCCCCAGTTCCAAAAAGACCTTCACAATATCAACCCATGCGAGTAAAATCTGCCCAGATGCTTTTACCCAAAAGCAACGAGAGCTATCCCATCCAACTGCATCAAGGAGAACCGCCCGGGCCCAGGAGGAGGAGAGTAGACAAACTTCCCAAATGGATCCTATCCATGAGGGGGGCCGGATAGAGGTTGTCAGTGTTAGGATTATTCTCAATAGCAAGAGTGTAATATTGTAATTGACAATCTTTTCATATAAATAAAGTGATTTCTGATTCTGTAAAATCTTATAGCATTTATAATTATAATTGTCAAGGTAAATAATCATAAGGTCAAAAGACTATAAGATATGAAGAATTGTTTGTACATCCGGATATGTATGAGGTAGACACAATTCTTTAGTTAGTTTTGAATAATGTTCATAACTTAAGTTAAAGGTTGGGCACCTCTATCTTGATAAAGTTGTAGAATTCTTTTACTAGCATTTGAGTGGGATCAAATGAGTTATGATGAGTCTAAAATCATCGAAAGGTTTTCGAGTAAAAGAATCTAGTGCACTGGGTGCATTGAACTGGATCACAATAAAATACTTTATCTAGAACCGTCACTAGATATAAGTCTTTTTCATTATCAGGACAATCGGAGAGTCTATCTAAATCTTGAGATAAATGATGGACTTATGGTTGCAAGTGTTATCATTTGAGCTATCAATGAGTACGATTATATAGCATAGTCTATCCTAGATAGTTTGGTGGTATTCATTTGTTAATCAATAGAGGACTTCATTTATAGATATGGACATCGTGGCTCCATTTATTAAATGAGAGTATAGTATCATCATATGGATGTTTTGAGGTATTGGATATTAAATCTCAATGTTGAGTTTTCAATAATGATTATTAAAGACATGGCTTCTGGACAAGTCAAAATATCCAAGTTCAAAATGTGGTCATATGAGGAAATATGGTAACTTGGAGAGCTATAGGCGGTCTATGAGCTCTTGGCGATTACTGATATTATTCACGAGGATACACCATCTCCTATAAGATTGTCTAGGGTATGAATGAGAAACATCTCCTTATTCTATCTTTATTTAAGAGTTCAATTTTAGCCCTTTAGTGGAATGAGTTAAAATTAATAGATCGGACCTAAGTGAATCATTTGTTGATTGTGATTAGGTTATGTCTATTGAAGCTTAAATTTAGATAGCCCGCCAAGATCCACAATCCACACATACTTGGATGGATCACTTGATATATTCTACCGGACCAATTTATGGGTCCATCTAGAATTGCATTTAATATATTAAGAATATAATATGTCTATTATTTATTTAATGGGCTGCACTATTATATTAATTTATTAAAAGGAGACATGTAGGCTTGTTTCTTTTAGTAAGAATAAGTCTGGTTCACATGTGGGCTTTTGATTTAAAGTCTAATGGATTAAATAAAATAAGAAAAATAATATTGGGCCCATATATACATGGTGTGGGCGGCAAGGCTAAATAAAATAGCCCAAGATATTATTTTATTTTATTGTTTTGATTAAATGGGAATTAATTAATTATTTAATTAATTAATAGTTTAAATCAAAATCTTTTCCTGATCAGTAAATTAAATACTATGTGTTGGATTATGGTTGGAATTCTTTTAAGTGATAGGAGTCCTAATGTGGTAAGGATTAAGTCCACATACACTTCTTATTATACAAAGAATTCGGCCACCACTAGTCCTACAAGGGTTAGGATTCTTGAATTGATAGGAATTAGGGAAAAGGACAATTCTTTTTCAAGTAAAGAAATTAACCAACCCTAGATTTCCTATCCAATGAATTCGGCCAACCCTACTTGGTGAAGGAGAAAATTCGGCCAACCTATAAATATAAGGTTATGAATTTTCGGCCACCTTGAAGCAAAATAGAGAAAGATTTTTGTTTGTTTTGAAAATAAAAAATCCTACTCTATACACATAGATTTTCGGCCAAGAGAGAAAAAGAAATTAAGTTCTCATTCGATAGTGCACTTACAAGCCTTTAACATCAAAAGGTTTTGTGCACACTTTCGATTTAGTGTTACGCGAGTTTCAATCATATTGATTGTGAATTCAAAAGTGACCGGAACTATTTTTTTAGGCTCTTGGTGTTTTACTATTGAAGATCAAGATCAAAAATTCCATACATCCATTCTAAGGTAAGCAATTCAAAGAAAAAGGGAGACCACGCTCCTAGGTGATTCACGTACGTGCTAGGATTGAAGATCTTGCGGATTACCATCGACGTAAGTCAATCGGATCACGCGACAAGAGGTATTTAACTCTAACCGTATATTTGAGTTTAATTAATTAAAGGGTTAAGGTTCAAATCTTTAGAAAAATTTTAAACTATACGAAAATTATTTTTTCGCCTTCCGCTGCGGTTTTAAGCAATTTTTCCCTACAGCCAGTTCATCAGAAAAACTCGATAGTGGGGAATCTGAGGTCAATTCAAAGAAACCTGGGAACAAGCGACTGAGGGATCAGCTAGAAAAGCTATAGAAGGAGGTCCAACAGATAAGAAAAGGAAAGAATAAGGAGGATAAGAATGATCCCTTGAGCGAAATGAACGCTCCCTTCACTATGAGGATCCGGGAAGCAAAGCTCCTACCAAAATTCAAAATGCCAGCAGATAAGTTCTCCGGAACGGAAGACCCTCTAAGCCACCTAGCTTCGTTCAACAGATGAAGGTCCAGAACACTACCAGAGCAGCTATGTGTAGGATGTTTTCAACGACCCTAACCGACTATATGAAAACTTGGTTCAGGAAGCTGCCTGTTGGCAGCGTGTATTCTTTCACGAAATTATCAACAGATTTTTGCTCGCAGTTCCAAGGGGTCAAACCTCATCCGAAAGATCCCATACACCTCCAATATGTGATTCAAGAATGGAGTGACACACTTCGGTCGTAGGTGGAACATTTTCACAAGGAGGTCATACAAATGAGAGTTTTCACCGAGAAAGAAACCCTGGCCAACTTCAGGCGGAACCTATGGGCGGGAAAGCTTTTCCTGTTCCTTCGCCAAAAGACCTCCTAAGACATACCAGGAGGCCTACGATTAAGCTCTTGAGCAGGTCGAGATCGACGAACAACTCAAAGTCAAGATGGAACACGACGACATGAGAACGACAAAGCGTCTGAAAAAAGAAGCCCCTAAATTTGAGCCAGTTCAGAAAACTCAGAATAAACCTCCCAATAGGTCGACCTATCGCATCCCCGCTCCTCAACACAGGCAAGAAAAATATCCAGCAAGACGAACCCCTTCCCAGGCTTCACCACCTCCCAGGACCGTGGCCCCCGTAATGCAAGGGGAGAAGGGGTATGATTACTACACTCCTTTGAATGCTTCCAGAGAGACAGTCTACCTTGCTATACGAGATAAAGGGCTGCTCTAAAAGCCCGCTCCCATGAAAGCCCCAGCCGATAGGAGGAACTGATACAAGTACTGCGACTTCCATGGATACGTGGGCCACAACACTTCAGAGTGCTATAATTTACGCAACCAGATTGAAGCCTTGATAAGGGGGGATGCTTGATTGAATTCTTACAACAGATCAGAGATAACTATCGGACTGGAAGGGAGGTACAAGCCGAGATCCGTGAGGACGCAGAGAAGAGGAAGAGGGAACAGACTGACTTAATACAACAGATCTAGGTGATACACACCATCAGCGGAGGTCCCACACTGGCTGGCATTTCCAATAATTCCCGAAAAAACCATGCGAGGAAGATTCCCCGTATCGAAGAAAGCCGGGGGATTTTCAAGGTCAGCCAGAGCCCGATGGAGCCCTCCCAGTCAGCACATATCATTTTCACTGAAGCATATATCTTCAACACCGTGCAACCTCATGATGATCCTATGGTAATCACCATACAGATTGCCAACTATCTGGTCCATCGCGTGCTCGTAGATACAGGTAGCAGTGTAGATATCCTCTTCAAGGATACTCTGGAAAAATTAAACCTGAAGCAACATTGTTACAATAGCTGTACCACTCCACTTTATGGGTTCACTGAAGATTCGATCATACCGGTAGGGTCGATGATCCTCTCAGTAATCATTGGAAACACCCCTCTCCAACAAAATATTATAACCGACTTTGTTATGGTTGACACCCCATCGGCCTACAACGCCATCATAGGGAGACCATTCCTGTCCTCCTTGAATGAAGTCTTGTCCATATACCATAATGTCCTGAAATTCTCGGTTGGAACCAAGGTGGGAGAGGTACGCAGAGACCAGCAGGCAGCCATGAAATGCTACGCGTCTGCCAATCCTACAGCTTTGACAAAACAATGTGTACAGGTGGCATTAGTCTAGGAAACATCCCGGATAATCCAGGAAGAGATGAAGATGGTGCCCGCGGAACATCCTGAGCATCCAGAAAACGGACCTATTATGCCTTACGAGGAGGAACGGAGTAAGGAGTGGGCCAGCAGGCAGCCCGTAGATAGACTATAAGAGATACCAATCAGAAATGACGATCCCTCCAAGGTTGTCAGGGTCGGGGCCACCCTTGAACCAGAAGTGAAGGAAGGTTCAATTAATCTTCTCAGGGAATTCAGCGACATCTTCACTTGGAGCCATGATGAAATGCCTAGAATCCTGACATCATTGGCCGCCTATCGACTAGCGGTAGATCCAATAGTCAAGCCCTTCAAACAAAAGAGGCGTCACTTCAATGATGATAGGAACGCTGCGGTGCAAGAAGAGGTAGATAAATTGATCAAGGCAGGGTTTATTAGAGAAGTACGCTATCCTGAATGGATCGCCAATGTGGTCATGGTTACGAGGGCGAATGGGAAGTGGTGTATGTGTGTCGATTACACTAACCTCAATCGGGCTTGTCCAAAAGACAGTTTTCCTTTACCAAAGATCGACTAGCTGGTTGACTCCACGTCCCGAAATAAACTTTTGAGTTTTATGGACGCGTTCTCAGGATACAACCAAATTAAAATGCACCCAGCTGACCAGGATAAAACCAGTTTCATTACTGGGCAGGGCTTGTACTGCTACAAGGTGATGTCGTTTGGTTTGAAGAATGAGGGGGCTACATACCAGCGACTGATTAACAAGCTGTTCAAGCCCGAGATAGGAAGGACGATTGAGGTATATATCGTTGACATGATCACGAAATCCCCAACCGTAAAAGGGCATCGGGAAGACCTTCGTAAAACCTTTCTCATACTGAGAGAAAACCAGATGCGGTTGAACCCCTCCTAGTGTGCCTTCGGGGTAACAGCGGGAAAGTTTCTAGGTTTCATGGTTCATGAGAGAGGCATAGAAGCCAACCCAGAAAAAATCAAAGCTATCTTGGACCTGGAATCCCCAACATCACTAAAGCAGGTACAAATTCTGACTGGACGTGTAGTGACGCTCAACAGGTTTATCTCTCGCTCCACCGATAAATGTCTCCCTTTCTTCAAAGCCATCAAACAAGGGAAAAACATGAAGTGGAGCTAAGAGAGCGAGCAAGCTTTCCAATATTTGAAAGAATACCTAACAAGCCAACCGTTGTTAGTCAAGCCAGTTCTCGGAGATGAGCTGCAGATCTACCTGGCCGTATCAGAAACTGCAATAAGCGGAGCTTTGACCAATGAGTGTGGCGATGGTTTTCAAAGACCCATATACTACGTGAGTCATGCTTTGACCAAGTTAGAGAGGAATTACATTCCTCTGGAAAAGATCGCTTATGCTCTGGTGATCTCAGCGAGGAAGCTCTGTCCCTATTTTCAAGCTCACACAATAGCAGTGGTGACGGACCAACCTTTCCGCCAATTCTTGCAAAGACCAGACGTGTCTGGAAGGCTAGTCTTATAGGCCCTAGAGCTCACTCAGTTCGATTTAAAGTATAAGACCTGGACCATGATTAAGGCACAGGGTTTGGCTGACTTCGTGGCAAAATTTTCAGCGTTCCCAAATCAAGAGAACCCCTCAGTACCAAATGAGATCCCTGAAAAGACACCCGAGGTCGACAATTGGCCGGAAAACTGCAAACCGTGGACCCTCTTTACAGATGGATTGTAAGTTCCTCATATTTTGATTGGCTTATTTCGTTGACAAACCACATTGGGGATTATTCTTTGTAAGGGTAATTTAGGCCTCTTGAGTGTGATCAAGCTTCAAGGGACATCATCTCTCTCAAAGAGCACTTCAAAGGTATCTCACTAGTTTAACTTTCTTTGAAGAGATCTAGTTGCACACACACACTCACTTGCATGCATTATTGTTCCTATCTTCATGTAATTGAATGATGTATTGTATGCCTCTTTTCACACTCCACACTTGCACTTTTTGCACATCACTTAGTGTGTTGAGTTTGCCCAGAAAAGAGAATTTCTTCTCTTAGCGCGGCCTAGACCGCTTGGCAAGACATGCCTGCACCGCGGCATACAGAGCGGTATATCTCAGCAGGGTCATGCTTCCTGTACCGCTTCCTGCACACTTGCACGCATAGCGACCCAAGTCGCGGTGTTGTCCAGTGGGCCTCTGTTGCCCATACCGCGGCCTGTGCACCTGCATGCACAGCGCCCTACACTGCGGTGTTGTCCAGACGGTGCACTGTTGTGTGTACCGCGGTCTGGACACTTGCCTGAGACGCGGTCCATCTAGTGGTATTGACGGGATTTTGTGCCCTAAGTTCAAAACGACGCTGTTTTAACTAGGGCTCCCTTATATATACTCTATCTTCTTCCTTGCTCGTTTCTTATGAGTTCAAGAAGCCATTTTTGATAGGCTAAGCTTCCCTTAGAGAGACAAACTCCCAAGAACTCATCTTTACTCAACCAAACACAAATCCATGTGCATTTAACCTCTTCAAGCATCATCTCATCATGGATTCTTCTTGCTTTCATTGACTAGGTAACTTGAACATGCCCTAAATCTCTTTGTATTTATTTATGTTCTTGTTTGCCTAGGGTTAGCTCTTTTATATGATTTTATTGCATATCTTTATGTTTATTGGCATTTATAACATGTTTGAGTTGATGTTTGTTGGTTGAGAGCTTTGTTCATTAATAGCTAGCATTTAGGACGATTTTACCCTTCTAGCTAAATCTTCATGCATTTGCATTTAGATATTGATATCTAGGATTTGCATTTATTGACATCCTTAAATCCTTAGATAAGCATTTAGTGTTGCCTAGCATTAATTGCATGCTTGAATATCTTTTACATATTCACATAGGTTGTTTAATCTCTTCATTGATTGTTAAGCTTTGTGACTAAGTGGGTTAGTGCACAAGCTTGTGGTCTAGAATCACTATTAAAGGCCCGTTGGGTAGAGTGAATGGGTTAGTGACCAAGTAGGTGTGACTTGAGGTCAACCTAGGTTGTAAACTTTCGTTCAAATAGTGGATTTGAGGACCGTATGTGGCTAGAAGGATAGCCCGTGAGTTTTTGCCCAGTTGGAGGGTTTCTCACGTAAATCAATCCTTGTGTTTTTATTGTTTTCCGCATATTTATATTGGATTGATTGATTGCTAATATGGGGCAGGATTATTAAAATTGATTAAGTCGAAAAGTTGGTAATAAATCAACTAAAACCTATTCACCCCCCCTAGGTTGTATTAGACATACTTTGTGTATTTTCATGGAGCATCCAGGCAAGCTGGGGGAGGAGCTGGCATAGTTTTAAGTGATCCGGAGGGGACTAAATTCTGTCGCTGTTTCAGATTCGAGTTTAAAGCCACCAATAATGAAGCAGAATATGAAACCCTCCTAGCCGGGATGAAGGTAGCCATCGAACTAAATACCGATTATCTACAGCCATCAAACTAAATGCCGATTATCTACAAATCAAGAGCGACTCATTGCTTATTGTCAATCAGGTGACTGGGATGTACCAGGCAACGGGAGATAATATGGCTGCTTATCTAAAGCTAGCTCAGTTGCTAAAAAATAAATTTAAGGGGTTCAAGATCGATCAGGTTCCTCGACACCAAAACCATCGTGCAGATGTTCTGGCTAAAACAGCAGCAAACGGAGGCCAATCCCTACCACGGTGAATTCCCCTCCAAGTGATCTCCGAACCAAGCATAGCCACAAATATAGAAATCTGCTCCCTGGATCGCCAGCCGTGCTGGATGGACCCAATTGTTGCCTACCTCCTTGAGGGAGAGCTTCCCGTAGAGCCCGACCAAGCCCGAAGAATTAAAAGACTCTCAGTCCGATATTGTATGGTAGACGGGTACCTCTATAGAAGGGGCAGATCCCTCCCCTTACTTAGATGCTTACATCCTGATGATGCTAAATGGGCACTGAGAGAGGTCCACTCTGGAGACTGTGGGAATCACATAGGTGGGGAAGCTCTAGCATATCAAGTGCTTCGTATGGGGTAGTATTGGCCGACCATCCACCAAGACGAAAGGAGTTTTGTGCGATCTTGCAAGCCATGTCAAAGAAATTCAAACTTGACCCACCAGCCACCTGAGCCACTGTAGTCTCTTAGTTCACCGTACCCCTTTGCCATGTGGGGAATCGACCTAATTGGACCACTTCCTACCGCTCTCAGACAGATGAAACATGCTATCGTGGCTATAGACTACTTCACAAGATGGGTCGAGGCAGGGCCTCTTTCTCGGATATCAGAAAAGAATACGACCAAGTTCATCAAAACCAACGTGGTATGCAGATTTGGGACCCCTCTTATCATTATAGCTGACCTAGGGAAGCAGTTCGACAACGCCCGATTCAAAGACTTCTGCAAGGGATTGGGGATCGACCTCATGCTAGCTTCAGTGGCTCACCCCCAAACTAACGGGCTGGTGAAATCCACCAACAAGACTATCAAGAAATTTCTAAAGAAGAAGCTGCAGCAGAAAAAAGGCAAATGGGCCGAAGAGCTGCCAGAAGTCCTCTGGGCATACCGGACTATAGGGAGAACAGCTACCGGGGAGACACCTTACTCCCTGGCTTTCGGGGTTGAAGCGGTCCTCCCCATCGAGCATAAATTGACCTCATTCAGGGTACAGCACTTTAAGCCCGAAAGTAACGAACTCAAGCTCCGGGCTAATCTAGATCTCTTGGAAGAAAAGTAAGACCGGGTAGCGGAGAAAATAGCGATCTACCAGAGCAAGATCGCTAGATACTTCAACCGAAAGGTCAAAGCCCAAAATTTCAAAGAAGGGGATGTGGTGCTAAGGAAAGTGACCCTGAATACTGGAAAAAGGTCTGATGGAGTCTTAAGTCCCAATTGGGAAGGGCCATATTTGATAAAGCTAGTTGTTCGCAATGGAGCTTACAAACTCGAAGACATGGACGGACGATCCATCGACCACACTTGGAATGCAGATCATTTGAGGAAATTCTACCCTTGAGTAAAGAGTTCTCAAGCAGAATACCCCCATTTAGTTTTCATTAGAATCCCTGATAAAGATGTACTACATCTCAATCATCAATAAAGTCATTTTTTCTCTTCCATCTTTATCTCCAGCTATGCTCAACATTAGTGACTACACCCTTGAGTGGGAAACTCAACATGAACACTTCGAGACCGGGAAATAGCTAAATAGCCCTTCTGATGCCTTGGTCGGGCTACCACCCCCAAGAAGGGTCTGAGTGTAAGAGCATAGTTGCCATCCAGATCTCGAGACCAGGAAATAGCTAAATAGCCCTCCTGATGCCTTGGTCGGGCTACCACCCCCGAGAAGGGTCTGAGTGTAAGAGCATAGTTGCCATCCAGATCTCGAGACCAGAAAATAGCTAAATAGCCCTTTTGATGCCTTGGTCGGGTTTCCACCCCCAAGAAGGATCTGAGTGTAAAAGCATAGTTGCTATCCAGATCTCGAGATCAGGAAATAGCTAAATAGCCCTCATGATGCCTTGGTCGGGCTACCACCCCCAAGGCGAATTTTAAAACAAATATTTGTTTTAGTGTGCAGAATCAAGATCATCATAATAATAATTCCTTACCAAAGTTTTAATGAAGTATTGACAAATTGTTGTTGCAGATGCAATTATGTTTCCCATTCAAGACCGGGAATGAACAAGAGTCCTCAAAGCGATTTGATTTTTCATTAAAGGTAAGATGAGCCTATCCCGCGGTAAGGCTATATACATCCATCCATCAAGGAGCCCAACCCCCGAGCTCGGGCTATATATAAAAAAAATTGGGGAAAGCTAAGCTAAATAAGGACAAAACGAGGTGCCCACCCCCTTTTCCGGGCAATCAAGACAAGAGCGAACTGCTTCAAGCTTTGGGACTCTTTGAGTTTTCCCCTGTCGGTCTTCCTCCTTCACGCTGATCCTCACCAATCGCCCCTCCATTTAGAGGCTCCATCTGTTCATCAGCAGGGTCTTCCTCCAGGACTTCATTAATCACCTCCATAACCTCATGCAGGATAGCCGCATCGAGAAGGGCAGCCATGAACCCCGTCTGACTCCTGTCAACCTTCATCTCCATTATAGGAGGTTCCTCAGACGGGCTCCTAGCTCCTTCCCCAGCTCCTAACTGGTCCCCCTCAGATCGAGAAGACAGAACCTTGCTAGACGACTTCCCGGGACCTGAAGTAATAAAGGGAGGAGGTGGAAATGGAGGATCTGTCTGGGCGGGCTGTTTTTCGGCTCCTGCCTGGTTTGAAGGAACCACCTCATCGCCATCAGGGCGAGATAACTCGACAGCCTTAATCATTATTTCCTGTCTATCCCAGTCGGCAATAGACGACATATCAAATGGAAGCAGGAGAGCTTCAGCGGCCTGAAAGGAAACATAGAAGTACCCATCGCTAAAAGAGGTCTCCGCGTCGGCTTGCAGCTTGGTCACCTGAGCAATCAAAGACTGATTCTCGAGGTCCAACTTTTTAGCCTCAGATCTCCAAGAATCCCTCTGTCTAGCCCACTGGATAGATTGAAGATGCTCTTGATCATAAGATTGCTTCGTCCTCTCATGGTCACAACGAAGCTCAGTCATCTCGATCTCGACCTTTCCCTGGTTAGAGGTCATCTCTTCCACTAAAGACTGAGCCTGCTTGAGCAATCCCATAGCTCTCTTGGCTTCGGCTTTGACTCTTGAAGCTCGATCACGGAGGAGGGCTACTTGCTGGCCCATCGCTACATTAAATTTGAAGGCCTACAAAATATAGAGCCAGAGTTAGAAACTGAACAAATTAGCATGAGTAGTACGAAGGAAATGCAGTTACCTCAGCTAAAATAGCAGACCTCTTGGTAATCAAGACATCTACAGGCATGGAAGCCATCTTGGAGATCCCACCGCCCTGACAAGACACGATGAATTGTTCCAGGACTTCGTCCTGCCCTGTCGAGCTCGACTGAGGCTGGGAACGGCTGGAAGGAACCCTTGCGACACCTCTTCCATAATCCTCTGAAGCTTGGGGGGTTGGAAGCGCAGCGGAATCAGGAGGGTGAATCGATGGGGTAGAAACTTTAGCAACCGCAGCAGAAGGGGCAGAAGCAGTCTGACCAACAACCTGGGGAGCTTTACCCAAAGCCCGGAAAGCCTGCGACGCAAGATTGGCCATATTGGACCCAGCTGGAGAGGTAGATGGAGCAAGATCAGCGAAGGGAAGAGAAATTCTGGCTTGAGGAGAGCGTGAGACATTGCAGGAAGCTGGTTCAACGACAAAAACTGTGAATAAACAAATTAAAAAAGAAAATGTCAGAACCAAGCTGAGCAATAAGGCAAGACAAGGCGATTCAATGACACTTACGAGGAGTAGCGTCTGAGATCCGCAAGTATTGGTTCACCCTACGAGGATCGAAGGCTTCAGCAGTGGGGAACTTCAGGTTCAAGTAATTCCTAGCTAAAATAGCCTTCAAAATGGCTTCAGACTCAGAAGGCAGGGAATCCCGGTCCCATGAGGGTTTGTCACTAAAAGCTGTGGGAACCTCGAATTCATGCCCTCCAATGAAAATGGAGCTCCCCAAATCATCCCCCGCAAGGATCCATTCTTCCTTCCAGGTGGGGTCCTTCTTCGAAATGCCAAGGATAACGAAGTTGAGCTTGTTCTTGGCCTTAGCATAAAACTAACCTCGAGGAGCGACGGACAAGCTCCCAATCTGGAAAAGATAAGCCAGCTCCTTTGCTCCCGGCTATCTAGTCACCTTGCTCAACTGACATTGTTCCCTCCATAGCACGAGGAAGCCAATCAGATGCCTCTAGAAGCCAGGCGTCAACTGAAGGGGAGCAAGCTGGATGGAGTTAAGAGCCCGCCGAAGAGTCGGATGAAGGGGAAGCCTAACCCCGTTCTCGAGAACCGCCACATGAATTGGAAGCATGCCTTTAGGGGGGTTGAAGAACTCGTAACCCTTGGGAGGAACCGAGATGGATACGCTGTCGGGGATGCCATACTTCGACCTCAAACTGTCAATCACGACTAGATCGACGACAGAATCAGGGACAACCCTGAAGTCATAAGGATGGAGCCTCTCCAAAAGGGGTCCAGAAGCTGGGACTCGATGTTCTCCCGCGGCGTCGCCACCTACTTCTTTTTCAGAGTCTTTATCGGTAATATCCAAAGGATGGTCAGGGTGGTTGGAAAACCCGGTCCCAATGGACACATTCCTGCTTGACCGCCGACGTTACGGGTTGGGTGGGGAATCATCATTGTCTAAACTCCCCCGTGCCCATTTTCCCAGGGAAAGGCTAAAGACCTCCTCCTCATCAACGATGGAGTCAACTGAATCACGACTGGTTTTCGACATAGTGAAGTCAATAAGGATGAAGAATGAAGAAAAAGGCAAGCTCGAGAGAAAGGCTATGAGAGAAAATATATCTTGGGAAAAATTTTAGTTTGAAAGATGTGAGGAAGTCATTGAGATAAATAGATATATATATATATATATGCAAGAGGGCAGCAGCATGAGCTGACGAGATTTTCGGTTGAGATCGCAAAGAATCTCGGGGACAGCCGTAACGTAACCAGATTAACTCGGAAACAAGCTAGTCAGCTAAAGCCACGTCACTTGCGTAGTTAAAGTAGAGATCTCCCCAAGATTCTGGTAACAGTAAAGAGCCTCGGGGGCTGCCGTAACGCAACCGGATTAATTCAGAAGTAAATTGGTCAATTCACACCACGTCACTCACGCAGTTAAAAGAGAAGATTTTTCCAATATCCTGGTAACGGTAAAAAAGGGAAGATTTCCCAAATAAAATAAAAAATCCGACCCCAACCCCAAGCTCGACGTTTGGTGTTCAAGTCAGAGGGGACTTCTGTTAATAGCCAAAATTAGCTAATGACCAAAGGGAAATTTTCCACCATCCAGACCTAGCTCCATGCCCGAGATTTTCCACCAGAAGACCATGTTACCCAAAGCCGAGCTACGATACCGCCCCGTAGGAACAAGGGCAGGCTCCAGAAACATCCGAAATAGAGCCCAGAACGGTCAAATCAAGCCCGTGTCACCAAATCCCCCCGAAGTCGAGGTTACCTTGTCATTTCTCCAGAAGCTCACCTATACCCCGCTGATATAGGGAGGTGTCCATAGGAGGCCGCACCTAGCTTCAAAAAGTCAAGGGAGGCCAGACCTAGCTTCTAGCTGGATGAAGCTTCTCAATATCGGGACCGGGACAATGATCGACCTCACTAACTGATGCACCATACCTTGATACATTCGACGACCCCTATGGGAATCATGCTAGACCCGAAGATACACAGTATCGCATCTATAGACATTATACACATGCAGAACAAGTAATAGAGTCTAAACGGGAAACAAATTGATTTCCACCAAGATATCCTCAACTGAGCAATTAACTCAAAGTCAACGACATTTAAAGGTAAAAATCCCGTCCGATAAGGAGGGGAGGGATGAGAAAATCAAGGGGAAATCAATGAGTTTAAACCTATGAAGACACTGTATAAAGGAGGGACTTCCTTCTTCAAAAAAAGAGGAGACTACTATTCGACAGACACACGACAAATACCCCCCCGAGAAAAAAGTGAGAGTAATTTAAGAGAGAGAGAGATGTATACCATATGTTATCAATAAAAAAGACTTTGATTTCTTTTAAATAGCTGACAATATCGTTGCCTCCTTGTGACTTCATTAGGCACTGTAATATATTTATATATATATATATATATATATTCTACCTTGGTCATCACCTACGTGGTAATGATCTCGAGGGTGCTAACTGAGATTTATTGCCCCGAGCAAAATTTCCGTTAACATAAACAAAAACTAAAAAAATCAAGAACTAGGTTATGATAAATCAAAATCACAATCAAGAAATTATAGTTCTTAAAACATGTGATCAAATCTAGAAATCATCAATTAAGATCAAATACACAAAATAGATTCTAGATTTAAACTCAGGTTCTTCAAGATTGGCAAAAATGATATTCAATCAAAGAATGAAATAATCATGAAATTTAATCAAAAAAATTACTAAAATTGGAATCAAAATCATTCTCAACATTTCTTTCAACTCATATAAGAAGAATCATTAAGAAGATCAAGAAAGAAAAATGAAAATAATTGATTCACTTACAAACAACGATACTCGAACTGAAATCAGATTATCTCGAAATATATGTGCACTTTTTGACTCTGAAAATACTTAGGATTGGTTCCTCTCTTCAAGACCAACAATTTAGGCTTTTGAAAAACTAAAATCGGAGTTGATTTGAGAGAGTTATGGTGTTTGGAAGGTGAGAAAAGTTTGAAAGAAAATTCTGCACAAGTTTTTCACCAACAACACTTCTGAAAAATGATAGGGAAAATGGTATTTAAAGGAGAGGGAAAGAGAGGCAATTTGGCCAACCAATAGGGGGCAGCCACCTCTGCTTCCCATCACGGGGACAGAAGGCAGCCCTTCCCATGGAGGCCATGCGTCTCCACGGGGAGAGTTTCTTGGCTTCCCCGTTTTTGCCTTCTAAACTCTCATCGCGCACTGAAATGTTCTTCAATCGTTCTATGGCCTCCGAACTCCGAATTTGAATATTTTTTTTAATTACAAACTGGGACTCCCTCACGTACAAAATATGTCAAGACAAATTTCTAAAAAAATGTGGAATTCAACTTGAAATACAAGGATTAAAACCATGTACGATAAAAGCACCGAAAGTTTCCTAACTTCCTAGTTTGAACTCAAAATATAATGAATGAGTAACCAAAAAAACCAGAACTCAATGAAGCATAATATAAGCACAAATTCAAGTTCAATAACATAAAAACATAAATAAACAAACATATGAACAAACAAGTATGTCATTTCCTAGATATAGTCCTAGAACATGCAAGTTTACAAAAATTGTCAAATTAAGTCTAGTGCATGTGCATACTTCAACAAGTGTGTGAATGTGTTGAACCGAATTTTTGCACAACGATGCAGGGACACATATGAAAGCAATGTATGTGTGTGCCTTAAAATTTAGCACAATGATGCGGGGACACAAATGTTATGAAATGTGTGTGTGCGCATAAATTTAGCACAACGATGCAGGGACACAAATGTTATGAAATGTGTGTGTGTGCACAAAAATTTAGCACAATGATGCAAGGACACAAATGTTATGAAATGTGTGTGTGTGCACTAACGCCTTGCAAGAGAAAGAAAGATCTCAATACCTTAGTATTCAAGCAAGTACTTTTCCTCTTGAAGACGAGTTTTACATGAGAAGTTGCCTTTCTTCTTTAAAGCTTGTTCTAATGACGAACCACCTAAGCAACTAAACATTACAAAGAAGGAGAGTTTTGTTATGGAATCAAGCCAACACAAATCTAAAACCTAACATGCTCCCAAGCCAATTTTGAGGCCAAACACTTTCCTTTTATTTGGAACCACAGTAAACCATATAGCCATAGACCAAACACAAACCAACCCTTAAATTGCCAATCATGTGGGGTGTGTAAGTGTTATGTGTGTGTGGTGTATGAAAGTGTAAGCTCTAATGTTGAAATAGCATGTATTTAGGCAGCTATGTAAATGTGCTCAACATGTAAAAGTGCTAAAGTTTAATCTAAAGCCAAATTGTTAAATGTATATGTGCAAAGGCAAAGGCAAAAAAAAGGGAGGAAAAGAGCCTTGTAATTAAATGTAATTACTCAAAATTGAGTTCAATTATGTAGCACAAATGTGTTTAATTAAATGCCTAGACGTTAAGTGTGTGAATGTTAAGTAGAGCTTGGTATGGGGTGTGTGAGTATGTGTAAACATGATTGGTGATCGTTGAACCTAAATTTTTCCTATTTTCTTTGTCACCACATTAAACCCCAGGGCCCCATTACAACCAGATGGAAAAGTCCTAGTTGATCTTGTTAGGATTATGCTCAATAGCAAGAGTGTAATATTGTAATTGACAATCTTTTCATATAAATAAAGTGATTTCTGATTCTGCAAAATCTTATAGCATTTATAATTATAATTGTCAAGGTAAATAATCATAAGATCAAAAGACTATGAGATATGAAGAATTGTTTGTACATCCGGATATGTATGAGGTAGACACAATTCTTTAGTTAGTCTTGAATAACGTTCACAACTTAAGTTAAAGGTTGGGCACCTCTATCTTGATAAAGTTGTAGAATTCTTTTACTAGCATTTGAGTGGGATCAAATGAATTATGATGAGTCTAAAATCATCGAAAGGTTTTCGAGTAAAAGAATCTAGTGCACTAGGTGCATTGAACTGGATCACAATGAAATACTTTATCTTGATCCGTCACTAGATATAAGTCTTTTAATTATCAGGACAATCGGAGAGTCTATCTAAATCCTGAGATAAATGATGGACTTATGGTTGCAAGTGTTATCATTTGAGCTATCAATGAGTACGATTATATAGCATAGTCTATCCTCGATAGTTTGGTGGTATTCATTTGTTAATCGATAGAGGACTTCATTTATAGATATGGACATCGTGGCTCCATTTATTAAACGAGAGTATAATATCATCATATGGATGTTTTGAGGTATTGGATACTAAATCTCAACGTTGAGTTTTCAATAATGATTATTGAAGACATGGCTTCTGGACAAGTCAAAATATCCAAGTTCAAAATGTGGTCATATGAGGAAATATGGTAACTTGGAGAGCTATAGGCGGTCTATGAGCTCTTGGCGATTACTGATATTATTCACGAGGATACACCATCTCCTATAAGATTGTCTAGGGTATGAATGAGAAACATCTCCTAATTCTATCTTTATTTAAGAGTTCAATTTTAGCCCTTTAGTGGAATGAGTTAAAATTAATAGATCGGACCTAAGTGAATCATTTGTTGATTGTGATTAGGTTATGTCTATTGAAGCTTAAATTTAGATAGCCCGCCAAGATCCACAATCCACACATACTTGCATGGATCACTTGATATATTCTACCGGACCAATTTATGGGTCCATCTAGAATTGCATTTAATATATTAAGAATATAATATGTCTATTATTTATTTAATGGGCTGCACTATTATATTAATATATTAAAAGGAGACATGTAGGCTTGTTTCTTTTAGTAAGAATAAGTCTGGTTCACATGTGGGCTTTTATTTAAAGTCTAATGGATTAAATAAAATAAGAAAAATAATATTGGGCACATATATACATGGTGTGGGTGGCAAGGATAAATAAAATAGCCCAAGATATTATTTTATTTTATTGTTTTGATTAAATGGGAATTAATTAATTATTTAATTAATTAATAGTTTAAATCAAAATCTTTTCCTGATCAGTAAATTAAATACTATGTGTTGGATTAGGGTTGGAATTCTTTTAAGTGATAGGAGTCCTAATGTGGTAAGGATTAAGTCCACATACACTCCTTATTATACAAAGAATTCGGCCACCACTAGTCCTACAAGGGTTAGGATTCTTGAATTGATAGGAATTAGGGAAAAGGATAATTCCTTTTCAAGTAAGGAAATTAACCAACCCTAGATTTCCTATTCAATGAATTTGGCCAACCCTACTTGGTGAAGGAGAAAATTCGGCCAACCTATAAATATAAGGTTATGAATTTTCGGCCACTAAGAAGCAAAATAGAGAGAGATTTTTGTTTGTTTTAAAAATAAAAAATCCTACTCTATACACATAGATTTTCGGCCAAGAGAGAAAAAGAAAATAAGTTCTCATTCGATAGTGCACTTACAAGCCTTTAACATCAAAAGGTTTTGTGCACACTTTGAATTTAGGGTTACGCGAGTTTCAATCATATTGATTGTGAATTCAAAAGTGACCGCAACTATTTTTTTAGGCTCTTGGTGTTTTACTATTGAAGATCAAGATCAGAAATTCCATACATCCATTCTAAGGTAAGCAATTCAAAGAAAAAGGGAGACCATGCTCCTAGGTGATTCACGTATGTGCTAGGATTGAAGATCTTTCGGATTACCATCGACGTAAGTCAATCGGATCACGCGACAAGAGGTATTTAACTCTAACCGTATATTTGAGTTTAATTAATTAAAGGGTTAAGGTTCAAATCTTTAGAAAAATTTTAAACTATACGAAAATTATTTTTTCGCCTTCCGCTGCGGTTTTTAGTTAATTTTTCCCTACAATTGGTATCAGAGCCTTGGTTGTACCCTTTAATTAATTAACGTATATATATGTGAATCTATTTCTTTTTATTGTGATTATGCATATTTTAGAAAGAGATTGCACTCTAGGTAGTCGCATATATTACATGTCGAATGTATGGATTTATATATGTTGTTATAAAGTGAATTGTTATTGCTCAATTTTGGTCCTAGATTTTCCATGTAATTTTTGTTTCGGAATTGTAACAAGAAGGGTGGCCTATTATCTTCACCAGTTCCTTCTTGATAGTTGCTTAATTTTTTTTTGTTATATAAAATAGTGCAGTTTTTTTTAATGTATTAAAAATACTGCAGTTTTTTTTAGTGCAATTTTTTATTTGTAAAAAAAAAAACAAATTATTTCTGCTGTATTTTATTGTATAAAATAAGTTGTAATATATTCAAGATTCGAAGACTCGAAGATTTGAAGAAATTGGAGCATTCGGAACCGAGCTTGGCACCCGCGCGCACCGAGACAACAAGCGCGCAAGCAACCAAGCGTGCAGCTGCGCTTGTTGCGGTGCAGCAGCGCGCGCGACCCATGCATGGGCTGGCCATGCGGCAGCTCATGCCCTTGCATGGGCTAGGCGTGCGCATGGGCTGCTTGGTGATCTTCGGGCGCGCGAGTTACGTGCGCGAGATGGTCGCTTGAAGTCTTGTTCGCCAAGAAAGGAGTTTTTTGTATTCCGTACAATTGTAATTTACATGCTTTTCTAGGACGGACCAAAATTGTGGCTATTTATTTTTATGTATAAATATTACAATATTTGTTATTGTATGATAACATGTCATATAGAATAGGAGTGCCACTCATATATCTCTTTTGGTATGAACATGCATTGAATGATTTAGGTATCTAATTGGCATCTAGATAACTTGGTAAAATCATTCTTTGGAATTTAATCACACTCCTTAAATAATTGAGTGGGAGAAGGTGTGTTAGAATACCTATGGCCTCCAAGGTTAGTTGAGCTTTATTATTTATTGGTAATCCCCCCGAGGGGCATCCATAAATGGAATTTAGCAAAATACTTCCTTACAAGGATAGACTAGACAATTGACTCAAACGAGATCTACTCCCAGAGGAGGGATTTTCGTGAGAGAAAATTGAGGGTCGATATCTTGGTAACACACTCAATGTAATTTTATTAATATCCTCCCGAGAGTTCTTGTCAATAAAATTACAAGGCTAAAATTGAAAACGCTGGTTGTTATGTTAACAATTAGGTGGGACCTAGTCCAACTAGTAAATGGTGCGAACTCCCGAAGGAGGCGTAACATTTATGGGTGTTGGATCACCGTTGAATTTTTCACGATTGAGTTATTTAATTAATTCAAGATAAATATTCGAAAGTGCTTTATAATGATTATTTACTTATATATGCTTTTTGTTTTATTCAGAAATCATGACCCCATCATTTATGAACATCCTGAAAGATAACACTTTAACTGGAGATAATTATGTCACATGGAAAAGGAAAATTAGGTTGTTGCTGCAAAGTGAAAAACATAAGTTTGTTCTAACTACTCCTAAACCACCTGCTTCTAATAATGAATCAAGTATTTTACAAAGAGATGAGTATGAGTAGTGGAAGACCTCAGATGATATGGCCAAATGTTACATTATGGCTACTATCTCCGACGTGTTGCAACAGCAGCATGAAGGAATGGGGTCTGCTGCTGATATTATGATGTCTCTGGAAGAGATGTTTGCTATGAGGTCTAGGACGACTAAGAGAGAGGCAGTGACTACTTTTATGAATCATAGGATGAAACCTGGACAGGCTGTGAAAGATCACCTGATGAAAGTCATAGCACATCTAAATATTGCAGAATTAAATGGCGCTGAGATAGATGGTGAGACCAAAATTGACATGGTTGTCAACTCACTATCAGATTCCTTTGATCAGTTCAAGTTGGACTACACCTTGAACAAAAAGGAATACACCTTGCAGGGCGTGATGCAAGATGTTCAAAGCGTTGAAAAGATCCTTGTGAAAAGCAAAGGTCAAGAGATTCATATGGTTGGTAAAGTTGCTACTGTTAAGACCCGTCAGAAGGTCAAGAAACAACAGAAGAAAAAGCAACTTAGGCCTACCAAGAAGGAGACCAAGAAAGTAACCAAGATCAAAGGGAAATGCTTCCTTTGTGGTGAAAAGGGACATTGGAAAAGAAATTGCCCAAAGTCCCAGAACAAGAAGGAAGAAGGTAATATTAATTATCTTGAAACATGTTTTCTGGCAGATTCTACAGATTCTACAGATTCTTGGATCATAGACTCCGGAGCCACTAATCATGTTTGTTATTCCTTACAGGGGTTCCAAGAAAGAAGGCTGAATAAGAACGAAATCAATTTGCGCTTGGGCAACGGATCGTTAGTGTCTGCAAGTGCAGTGGGAGATATTAGAGTTATTATAGATTCTAGTAGTCATTTAGATTTAATAGACGTTTATTATGTACCTCAATTCAAGAGGAATTTAATTTCAGTTTCTTGTTTAAATAAATTTGGATATTCGGTTACTTTTAATAAAGCTTTTATTATTAGTAAGAATGATAAAATTGTTTGCAAAGGTACATTGGAAAATGGTCTATTCTATTTGTATAGAAATATCTCTCACTCGTTAGACACAGAAATAACGGAACCTAATCATAAAAGAGTAAAATTATCAAAAGATGAAACATACCTTTAGCATTTACGCCTAGGTCACATTAACCTTAATAGGATTAAAAGATTGGTATGTGACGGACCTTTAAGTGACTTAAATGTTGATGATCTACCAACTTGTGAATCTTGTTTGGAAGGTAAAATGACCAAAAGGCCATTCAATACCAAAGGTGCAAGAGCCACTGAATGTTTAGGACTAATACACACTGATGTATGTGGTCCTATGAGCATTCAAGCTAAAGGTGGATATGAGTACTTCATCACCTTCACAGATAATTACTCAAGATTTGGTTATGTGTATCTCATGAGACATAAGTCGGATACTTTTGACATATTCAAAGCATTCAAAGCTGAAGTACAAAATCAGCTTGAGAAACGCATAAAAATCTTGAGATCTGATCGTGGTGGAGAATATCTATCTTGTGAGTTTCAGCAATATCTTATTGATAATGGGATAGTTTCTCAGTTTTCTGCACCAGGTACACCTCAACAAAATGGGGTAGCAGAACGGAGAAATAGAACTCTTTTGAACATGGTTAGGTCTATGTTGAGTTATTCAACACTTCCTATTTCTTTTTGGGGATATGTTCTACAAACTGCAATATATATTCTAAACTTGGTACCATCGAAGTCGGTTCCTGGAAAACCATACGAGTTGTGGACTGGGCAAAAGCCTAGTTTACAACACATAAGGATATTTGGTTGACCTGCACATGTGTTAAAAGGAAAGACAGAAAAGATGGAGTCCCGTTCGGAAACATGCATATTTGTGGGGTATCCAAAAGGAACTAAAGGATATTATTTCTATAGTCCTTCAGATCTAAAAGTATTTGTTTCAACAAATGCTACATTTCTGGAAAAGGACTATATGAATGATTTTGTTCCCAAAAGTAGAATTGTCCTGAATGATATGTCAGGAGATACAATTCCACAAGAGGTTTCACAACCTAACCTAATTGTAATTTCCACTCCAACACAAAATCAACAACCTACCATTCCTCGTCGTAGTGGGAGGGTTAGAACCCAACCTGAAAGGTACATCGGTCTAGGAGAATCTGTTGAGAATCTCCCTGACGACGATGATCCCTACACGTACAAGGAAGCAATAGAGGATGTTGATTGTCACCATTGGCAAAAGGCAATGCAATCTGAGATTGAATCCATGTTCGATAACAAAGTCTGGTCCTTTGTAGACTTGCCTAAAGGGATAAAACCCATTGGGTGCAAGTGGGTATACAAGAGGAAAAGAGGTATGGATGGAAAGGTGAAAACTTTTAAAGCTAGATTGGTAGCTAAAGGTTACACACAGAAAGAAGGTATCGATTACGAGGAAACCTTCTCTCCTGTGGCCATGCTTAAATCCATTAGGATACTCTTATCCATTGCAGCATCTTTAGATTTAGAGATTTAGCAAATGGACGTCAAGATAGCTTTCTTAATGGAAGTCTTGACGAAAGGATCTATATGATGCAACCAGAAGGATTCATTAAAAAGGGCCAAATGGAAAAGGTATGCAAGTTGCAGAAATCAATTTATGGATTAAAGCAAGCATCCAGATCCTGGAACATAAGGTTCGACCAAGCTGTAAAAGGTTTTGGATTTTTACAGAACCTTGAAGAACCTTGTGTATACAAAAGGATCAAAGGTGACAAGTTGGTTTTCCTTATTCTTTACGTAGATGATATATTACTCATTCGAAACAATGTGGGAGTATTGACATCAGTAAAAGAATGGTTAGCAAAACAATTTGATATTAAGGACTTAGGAGAAGCAAGTTTTATTCTAGGTATCCAAGTAATAAGGGATAGAAAGAATAAAACGATTGCACTATCCCAAGCTTCATACATAGACAAAATCTTGTCTAGGTTTTCCATGCAAGATTCCAAGAAAGGTATGTTACCTTTTAGGCATGGAATCAAACTTTCTAAGGAACAAGTTCCTAAGAATGAGCATGAAGAGCAATTTATGAGTAGAATTCCATATGCCTCGGCAGTTGGAAGTCTCATGTATGCAATGCTCTGTACTAGACCAGATATTTGTTTTGCTATTGGCATAGTTAGCAGGTTTCAATCGAAACCTGGTCCTGATCACTGGACGGCAATCAAGCATATTTTCAAGTATCTTAGGAGAACGAAAGATAATATGCTTGTATACTCTGGAGGGGATTTAATCCCCGTTGGGTATACAGATTCTGATTTCCAATCGGATTCTGACTCTAGAAAATCCACATCAGGATCTGTGTTTACTCTTGGAGGAGGAGCAGTCATTTGGAAGAGTATCAAGCAATCTTGTATTGTTGACTCCACCATGGAAGCAGAGTATGTAGCTGCATGCGAAGCTGCCAATGAGGCTGTTTGGCTTCGCCAATTCTTGATTGACTTAGAAGTAGTTCCTAGTGCGAATAAGCAGATCACTATCTACTGTGACAACAGTGGAGTAGTGGCTAATTCGAAACAACCAAGAAGTCATAAGAGAGGAAAACACATTGAAAGAAAGTATCATCTTTTAAGGGAGATTGTTCATAGGGGAGACGTGACGATTACCAAAATCGCGTCGGCAGAAAATCTAGCAGATCCCTTCACAAAGGCTCTACCTTTGAAGAGTTTTGATGGGCACCTAGAGAATATAGGAATTAGAGATATGACACATTTGCTATAGTGCAAGTGGGAGATTGTTAGGATTATGCTCAATAGCAAGAGTGTAATATTGTAATTGACAATCTTTTCATATAAATAAAGTGATTTCTGATTCTGCAAAATCTTTTAGCATTTATAATTATAATTGTCAAGGTAAATAATCATAAGGTCAAAAGACTTTGAGATATGAAGAATTGTTTGTACATCCGGATATGTATGAGGTAGACACAATTCTTTAGTTAGTCTTGAATAACGTTCACAACTTAAGTTAAAGGTTGGGCACCTCTATCTTGATAAAGTTGTAGAATTCTTTTACTAGCATTTGAGTGGGATCAAATGAGTTATGATGAGTCTAAAATCATCGAAAGGTTTTCAAGTAAAAGAATCTAGTGCACTGGGTGCATTGAACTGGATCACAATGAAATACTTTATCTAGAACCGTCACTAGATATAAGTCTTTTCATTATCAGGACAATTAGAGAGTCTATCTAAATCCTGAGATAAATGATGGACTTATGGTTGCAAGTGTTATCATTTGAGCTATCAATGAGTACGATTATATAGCATAGTCTATCCTCGATAGTTTGGTGGTATTCATTTGTTAATCGATAGAGGACTTCATTTATAGATATGGACATCGTGGCTCCATTTATTAAATGAGAGTATAATATCATCATATGGATGTTTTGAGGTATTGGATACTAAATCTCAATGTTGAGTTTTCAATAATGATTATTGAAGACATGGCTTCTGGACAAGTCAAAATATCCAAGTTCAAAATGTGGTCATATGAGGAAATATGGTAACTTGGAAAGCTATAGGCGGTCTATGAGCTCTTGGCGATTACTGATATTATTCACGAGGATACACCATCTCCTATAAGATTGTCTAGGGTATGAATGAGAAACATCTCCTTATTCTATCTTTATTTAAGAGTTCAATTTTAGCCCTTCAGTGGAATGAGTTAAAATTAATAGATCGGACCAAAGTGAATCATTTGTTGATTGTGATTAGGTTATGTCTATTGAAGCTTAAATTTAGATAGCCCGCCAAGATCCACAATTCACACATACTTGCATGGATCACTTGATATATTCTACCGGACCAATTTATGGGTCCATCTAGAATTGCATTTAATATATTAAGAATATAATATGTCTATTATTTATTTAATTGGCTGCACTATTATATTAATATATTAAAAGGAGACATGTAGGCTTGTTTCTTTTAGTAAGAATAAGTCTGGTTCACACGTGAGCTTTTTATTTAAAGTCTAATGGATTAAATAAAATAAGAAAAATAATATTGGGCCCATATATACATGGTGTGGGCGGCAAGGCTAAATAAAATAGCCCAAGATATTATTTTATTTTATTGTTTTGATTAAATGGGAATTAATTAATTATTTAATTAATTAATAGTTTAAATCAAAATCTTTTCCTGATCAGTAAATTAAATACTATGTGTTGGATTAGGGTTGGAATTCTTTTAAGTGATAGGAGTCCTAATGTGGTAAGGATTAAGTCCACATACACTCCTTATTATACAAAGAATTCGGCCACCACTAGTCCTACTAGGGTTAGGATTCTTGAATTGATAGGAATTAGGGAAAAGGATAATTCCTTTTCAAGTAAGGAAATTAACCAACCCTAGATTTCCTATTCAATGAATTTGGCCAACCCTACTTGGTGAAGGAGAAAATTCGGCCAACCTATAAATATAAGGTTATGAATTTTCGGCCACTAAGAAGCAAAATAGAGAGAGATTTTTGTTTGTTTTGAAAATAAAAAATCCTACTCTATACACATAGATTTTCGGCCAAGAGAGAAAAAGAAAATAAGTTTTCATTCTATAGTGCACTTACAAGCCTTTAACATCAAAAGGTTTTGTGCACACTTTCGATTTAGGGTTACGCGAGTTTCAATCATATTGATTGCGAATTCAAAAGTGACCGCAACTATTTTTTTAGGCTCTTGGTGTTTTACTATTGAAGATCAAGATCAGAAATTCCATACATCCATTCTAAGGTAAGCAATTCAAAGAAAAAGGGAGACCACGCTCCTAGGTGATTCACATATGTGCTAGGATTGAAGATCTTGCGGATTACCATCGACGTAAGTCAATCGGATCACATGACAAGAGGTATTTAACTCTAACCGTATATTTGAGTTTAATTAATTAAAGGGTTAAGGTTCAAATCTTTAGAAAAAATTTAAACTATACGAAAATTATTTTTTCGCCTTCCGCTGCGGTTTTTAGTTAATTTTTCCCTACAGATCTTAGGGGAAATCTAACTTGGGAATATTAGTCGATGCATGCTCTTTCCACATTCATGACACTTGATTCTTTCATGAGACTTATTCACTAGAAACAGCATTTATTTTGTATGAAATGTATGCAACTACTTTGATTCCATTACATAAACTCTTTTGCATACATATTGCATGAGTGTGAACCTAGGTTCTGAGAGGAAAAATAAGAGAGAATCCATGTGAGAACTTAGTGTTGAAGCGAATTATGCTCGGGGGGTGTGAGAGTAAGTAGTTTCCAAGGCGAGGGCGCTTTAAGTGTGGGATTCGTGTTGTACGAGTTCCCCTTGGGGTGCCATGGAGTTATTTAGAACATTTTGCATTAGCCTATTCCTCACTCATATTATCTCTTGCTTATCTCTCAGTTAGTTGGCTTGCAAGGTATTTGTTTGAGCCTGGGAATTTTAAGATCAAGTCATGTTTGTGTGACAAGTGTTTATGTCTTTGTTTTGTTTTGAGTTTGCTCGAGCACAAGCAAAGGTTTGGTTTGGAGGTATTTGATCGAGCCAAAGATGTCATACATTTTTGCCCTCATATCCTTTCTATTTGTCTCGTTGTTGGGTATTTTTATGTGTATTTATGGCTCTGTTGGTTGTTATTGCAGGTATTAGGTGAAAAGGCATGAAGAGGGACAAAAAGGATAAATTGTGCAAAATTGTGGTGAAGTAGGCCATAGTGCACGGGTAGCACACTCGTGCACTACCCGTGCATTAACTCGTGCACCGGAAGATGAAATTGGAGCAGACCTCAGTGCACGGGTAACTACACAGGTATTACCCATGCAATCCACAAGACTAAGAAGCAGAGCCTTGGGCAAGAACCAACTGCACGGGTACTGTACAGGTCACTTACCCGTGCACAACCTGTGCACATTGCACAAATCAGGAAGGAAAATGAAGATTGCATGGGTACTGCATGAGTACCTTACCCGTGCTATACTCGTGCTATACGAGCAACAGTTAGAGCCACATCAGCATTCTGACCTATTTTTGGAGAGGGTATATAAGGAACCACTTCTGATTTTTCTAAGGACGACCATATAACCATTTCAATCATACTTTCTCTCTCTAAATCTCAAAACCATTTCTCTCCTTAAACCATTAAAACCCATCTACTTTCTTCAACAAATTGCTATTGAAGAGGACATTTGGAGGGGTAATCAAGCTTGAAGGAAGAAGGTCTCATATGAGTCTTTTCTATTTCTCTCCTCTTTGTTGTGATTTGTCATGAGTAGCTAATTCCAATTAAGTGATTGATGTGATTTATATGTAAATTGTGGGTATTGTAATGAACTCTATTTTTTATATTAATCTACCAAATATGTTTCATTCAATGCTTTAATTGATTTCAAGGGTAATTTGTTTTGATTGTACACTCCTCTCTCAACAAGTTGTTTGAGGAATTATTTGAGTAGAGAATTACGTATACACTCTATTTGATTTTCTAAGACTCAATTGAATGGAAGGATTATTCAAGAGTACACTCCTCAAGTGTAATCCGGATTATTAAATCTCAACTTTTAACTAACTTTGAGTGGGCAATCATCACTATACACTCTACAATTGGTTGCTTGTGAAAGGCTAAGCATTAATTCTATGCACTCTAGAATAGTGATTTTATAAAGAGATTAATCCTTTATTTTGGTAGATGCGCATTCATGAACAATCACTTATGGGCGGCCAATACTATACACTATAAATTGGAAACTCATGGGTGATACACAACTAAGCTATACACTTTAGTTTAGTTACATTTGACTAAAGTTCATTAATAAGAGTTCATTCTACCCATAATTTACTTTAGTGGATCCATTAATTCCTAATTCATTTATCATCTATTATCACCTACTATCTTAGTTGCATTTTAGTTAGTTTAAGCTTAGTTTGCATTTTAGTCTAATTTCTCTTCAAAACCATATCAATTTACTTTTCTTGCATTTTTACTGAAGTAATAGTGTAAGCATAACTATCGCTCGATCTCTGTGGAACGATACCCATATTTGCCATATACTAGGTTAATTCTTGTTGAGTGCATATTGGGATTTTAAATTTTGTTTGAATATTGCATACACGGAAAATGCAAGTAAACTTTGATCGAAGAAACACTCATAACTTTTGAACCATTGCCTATAATTTTACATTCTTTATATATTCGGAATCAGCATGAAAAATTGATGAAAGCATCGTGGGCAGAAAAATTAATTTCCTCATCAATTGGTATAGTTTTAAAGCAACGTTTGTCTCAAAAATATTCAAAACAGGGCCCTTTTTGTAGAGATTTAAAAAAAAAGGTTATAACAACATAATGAAAACAAACGTAGAAACAAAAACAAACATAAACAACGAAAGCGTCCACACCCCCAAACCTAAACTCAACATTGTCCTCAATGTTGCTCAACTCATAAAATATGGACAACGTTTAGCAAGATTTAGAGATAAGAACTCAAATATCACAAGCATAGCATTATAACCTTGAAGCACATGGGCATTTTCTTCTCAATTCAACAACTAATCCACAAGCACTCCATTTAAGCTTAAAACGTAGAGGACACCTCTTGTGGCTGCAACAAACATGGTCATTGTGGTGCTGCCGTTTCACTTGGGGAGTTGTTGCGGTGCGATCAGCACACTCCCACTGTTCTCTTGAGTCATGTGGTCCATCCGACCTGAAAATTTCCCTTTCCTAGCACAACACAACTCAAACAACATTAAACGCATATGCTCTAAACAAAAAGAAAAATAACATAAACAAACATACAACAACATACATAGTAAAAACATCCTAAACGCATACATATATATATCTGTAAAGCAATTAAATCTACGATATCTACAGAACCTAATTTGAAACAAGAGACAACCAACGAATAGGCACCTCCTTGGCAGCGGCGCCATTTGACGAGAGCCATTTGTGACACGTCAAAATATTTATATTACGTTCAACCTCGCTAGTAAGGCACGAGTCAAAAGACATGTATAGCAGTAAACTAGTACATCGTGCAAGCAAGGGTATCATTCTGCAGGGAGGTGTGATCCGTTAACAGTTTCGAGTTTCAATGTTTGTTGAAAGCAAGTAAATAGAATGCGGAAGTCGTGAGAATGGTGTGTTGTGTGTGTGGGAATGGAAATATGAAAATGAAAATAACCTAAGAAAACTAAGGATAGAAATATAACCAGGTGTTTGCTTTTCCAAATTAAACTACTCATAAACTAAGTTAATCTACTCCTAAAGGCAAACACACTAAGTTACGAAAATAAAGGTGGCTTGGAGAGATGCATGCCAGTGGTCAGACAAGGCTCATAAGTTCACCATACATAAATGCACACAAAGTGGGTTGTTAGACAATGAAGTTCATTCAATTCAAGTTAAGGGTCTGTTCTTGCCTCAATCTAATTTATACCCATTCATTGAGCTAAAGATTGAAGAGTGTGTTGAAAGACACTTCAAACACAAAATCGCAACCAACATTTGTGAACCAATACTACAACCATGCTAAATTAAGCCCCAATATTAACTTGGCAATGTAAAATGGCAACGTTAAGCCTAATGAATGTGGAAAGAGTAATTGTATCTCCAACCATGACTCACCTAAAGCCCCAAGAGATAAATAGCCAAAGTCCAACTAATAACAAGAACATAGAACCAAAACCTCTTAAAATAAGGCAATTTATAAGTTTCATCCATTCTTGCTACCTAGTTAGACAAGACCATGTCGGAAAACCCTTCCGAAGGCACAACCCTAACTCTAATTCACTCAAAGACATCCATACAAGTTACTTTCGACCTTCCAAAGACATACATACGTAAATAGAATATTTGATTACAACTACTCATACAATTATGTTAATCTACTCTTAATCCTATTCATGAACACATATCAATTTCCAATCTCCATACACAAGCATAACAAGATAAGAGATATAATCAATAAATACCAAGAATGAATCAAAACCCAAAGAGACGAGATTGCCCTCGCCAGGCTTCATGGCGAGTAGCTTGGCGAGTGGCTTGGTCGCCATGCCACTCGCCATGACTTCTGTGAAGTTTTGACGGAGGTTGTGGTGAGTGGCTTGGCGAGTAGGTTTAGTCGCCATGCAGGTCGCCATGCACCCTAGTATGAAATTTTCTACTTTGCGCACCAGTTACTCAAATGAACATAACTTCCTCTTGTATGCTCGTAATTGCAATCTGTAAAATGTTCTGGAAACTAGACTTCTGGGGCGAATATATGTGGATCTCATCATGGTTTGATCTGAGGTAGGAGTTATAGCCTCCGCAAGTTAACGTTCAGCATAAGCCAATACGATTTTAGCCCATTAATCTCTGGAAAACAGAGGAGGTTCTGTCGCGGTCTCGATGACGCGTTCTGGCTCGGCACCAGATCAACTATGGAAACATCTAGATTCGCTTGGCCATGGCTGGGTTTAGATAACACTGCGGCCTGTGTCGATAGTGAGGCGACAATTTGTATAATTTTCAATTATTCACTTTTAAGCTCATATTTGCCTCCCAAACTTAACTTTTAAGCTCAAAGCCATTTGTAGAGAATATGTACCTACACATGGCTCAACAAACACATTATATACAAAAACATGCTCGAAAACGAGATCAAACAATAGGAAATCGGGACCTCAAATAGGTATAGAAATGGTCCGATTAGTTTTGTTTGAGTAAGTTGAGTTTGAAAATATGTAAGTTATGGATGCACCTAAGAGTCTTTTAACTAGTACATGAAAGATGACCTATGGTTAGTAGTCATTTTTCTTCAGCAACTACATAGAACTCAACGAGCACCTTCATGAAAAGAGCTACACATGTTGGTTATTTAGCCGCCCAATGTAGGAAAGGGCTAAGCCAATATGATGAGTAAAAGTTGTCATGAAGTGTAAAAAAAAAGTG
This sequence comes from Dipteronia sinensis, assembly GCA_033220585.1. Classification (NCBI taxonomy): domain Eukaryota; kingdom Viridiplantae; phylum Streptophyta; class Magnoliopsida; order Sapindales; family Sapindaceae; genus Dipteronia; species Dipteronia sinensis. Next base: position 12,954,394 of record CM065638.1, on the reverse strand, counting down.
GATTAATCAAAGAAGTGTTGAAAAGAATCAAAAAGAAAAATCTTTGATTAAGCTTCAAAAGCTTAAAAGAGTATAGTTGAAAATTGAAATTGCCCTGGTTGAAAAACAGAAATGGATTGACAAGCCACATGCACGCACACGCTCATATGTTAAGACCTATTCTCTTAACACAAAAATTCCGGATGGTGATCAGTTTGACCTTGAATGGAAAAGCTTAAGATGAATAGATGTTGATATAGTTTGCATGTTGATGATCCAATTACTCATTTCCATACTCTTGAAGCAAATACACACACACACATACACACACACACATATACACACACTTGTTTTTCTTTTAAGTGAATTTGATTTGCTAGCAATTTTAGAAGAATTATGAGAGAGATTGTAAATCTTGGTGTATCTCTCAAAGTTTGTGAAACTTATTTTGTTGAATTTCTTTAAAATTGCTTGAATGTATGATTGTGTGGATATTATTGTGAAAAATATCTTATCTTCATCTTAGATAAATCATTTATTAAGGGGAAGCATTGTATGCTAGACTTTGTTCTTTTTTATGATATTTTCACATGAGTTATTTTGATATTTTCACAAAAAATTGCATAATTGAATCTTGAAAATGCATGATACTTTTCCCACTTATTTGTCTATTTTCCCTTGATTGTCCCTTATTTGTTTCTCTGACTATTCCTTGACAAAAATGGGGAGAAATGTGTTGCTTGATTAAGGGAGAGTTGTTAAGAGGAGATGTTTTGCGTAGAGATATTATATGAGATATGGGGAGTTTATGTGTTTGTTTATTTTGTTTATGAATATATCTCACCAATCTTCTATGTAGAAGATGTTTTTATTTGTTCGGTTGCATCTTTCTCATAGGTGCTTTGATGATTAAAGAAGGGATTCTTGAAGACTTATGAAGACATGAAAGACATTTTAGTCTAGGGATCTCTTTGTAATGTGTGGATGTATAAATGTGATCAATAATGAGAAAGTTTGAGTGATCACTGTATGGTGAGGTTAAGGTTTTGCCATAGAATAGTCAAACAGGGAGATTGTTAGGTTTTAGATTTGTGTTGGCTTGATTCCATAACAAAACTCTCTTTGTTTGTACTGATTAGTTTCTTAGGTGGTTCGTGTTTAATATGAGCTTCAAAGAAGCTTGTCATGCAAAGTTTGTCTTCAAGAGGAAAGATGCTTACTTGGATGCTAAGGTATCGAAATTCTTTCTCCTCTTACAAGGCATAAACGCACACATACACATTGCATACATATGTGTCCCTACATCGTTGCACTTAATTGGTATAACACGTACACACAAACATTACCTTATGCACATACATTAGATTTAAATTGACAACCTTTGTAAAATTGCATGCTCTAGAACTATGTCTAGGAAATGGTGTACTTATGTGTTCTTGTGTTTCTTTGTTTGTATTTTATTAATATTGGACTTGATTATGATCTCATATTTTTCCTTATTTATTTTTGAAAGTTTTGGTTACTCATTCATAAGTTTTCAAGCTCCGAGTTGGAAGTTATGAAACTTTCCTTGTGTTTATCGTGCATGGTTTTCGTCTTTGTATATCGAGTCGAATTCAAAGTTTTTGATAATTTTTTGTAAAAACACATGTATGTGAGTGAGTTAGGGTTTGTAATCTAAAAAAATATTCAAATTCCAAATTTTGAGGCCGGAGAACGGTTGCAGAACGCAAGAGGATCGTAAAAGGGAAGGAAAGGGAAGATGGTGTCAAATTGCGAAAACACTCCCTCTCCCGTGAAGGCTCGTGGCATCCACAGGATAGGCACCCCTCTGCCCCTGTGGAGGTGCATGGCCTCCATGGGGAGCTGAGGTGGAGTAGTGCTAATGGGTGCCCGAAATCCCTCTCTCTCCCCACGTCATTTCCATCTCCTATATATTCAAAAATTGTGCAGAATTTTCATAAGTTTCAGGGTTTTTGTTTTTGTGATATCTCACTCATTTTAAATCCTATTTTGGTGATTCAAAAACAAAAATTCATTTTCATTCAAAGGGGCACAAGTAACAAGTATTTTCAAAGCTAATTGGACTCAATATTTTTTTTATTTACTTTGATCTTCATCAAGTGTTCATCATTTTGTAAGTAAATCATATTCTCTACACTTTTCTTGTGATCAATGATCAATTTCTTGAATCTCTTGATTTGAATATTAAATGTGTTTAGAATGATTTGGATTCTATTTTTGGACTTGTTTGAGTGATTTTCGAAATTAGCTTTTGTGATTTTTAATTGAATATCTTTTTAGCTAATTTTGATGAACATGAACTTGAATCTATAAAACTTTCTCTTTGTTCTTGATTGTTGATTTCTAGGTTTTAGTCACATGTTCTAAAACTAGAATATTTTGATTGTGATTTCATTTGTTTTAAATCTAGTTCTTATTTGAGTGAATATGTTGTGGATTTCAAGTGTTGATTTGTCTACTTGATTTCAAAGCTAGTTTTGTGCTTTTTGTTGCAAATCTATTATTCTAGCTTTGATTGACATGTTTAGGTTTCTAGATATATTTTATGTATGAATTCAATTGCATATTCTAGATTTCCTATTACATGTTCATAAGGATTAGTTTCATATGTTTGTGAGCTTGAATTGTGATAACTAATTCTTCATAGAGTGTATTTGATCTACATACTCTATTTGTTAAGAGCCAAAATTGGCTAAGGACCAAAGGAAAATTTTCCACCTCCCAAACCTGTTTCCATACCCAAGAGTTTCACCAGGAGACATCTCAATCCAGAGTCGAACTGCGATACCACCCCAGGAACAAGGGCGGGCTTCAGAAACATCCGAGATATAGCCCGGACCCGAGAGCTTCCACCAGGAGACCTCTCTGTCCAAAGCCGAACTGCGATACCACCCCAGGAACAAGGACGGGCTCTGGAAACATCCGGGATAGAGCCCGGAACGATCAGATCTAGCCCGCATCACCAAAACTAGAAGCTCCCCGAAGTCGAGGTCACCTCGCAAATGCTCCAGAGACTCGTCTGTACTTTGATTGACACAGAAGAATTTCCCTAAAAGCCCGCGAGGTCAGTCGAAGCCACACCTAGCTTCAAAAGGTCAGTCGAGGCCACGCCTAGCTTCGAAAAGGTCAAGGGAAGCCAGATCTAGCTCTAAGCTGGATGAAACTTCTCAGATATTAAGGTGCACCACACCATGTCATATCCAACAACCTCTATAAAGGATCATGCTGAAAGGATACGAGGGATACACTGAATCATATTTGAAAACGTTACCTATATGCAGAACAAGTAACAAAATCCAAAAAGGAAACAAACTGATCTCCACCATGATACTCTCAATTCGGATGTTAATTCAAAGTCAATGACATTAATACGAGAAATCCCGCCCGATAAGGAGGAGACTGAGAAAATCAAGGGAGAATCAGTCTGTTGACCTACAAACTATGTATAAATAGAAAAGAAAGGAAATGATAAAGATGAGACTACTATTCGACAGGCATACGACAAACAATCAACCATTTCCTAGAGAGAATTGAGAGCAAAGATAAAAGAATTTCTGTATTTGTATACCATGCACGTTCAATAAAATATTCTTGCTTTCTTGTCATTTTATAGATCACTGCTACACATACAATAAACCTTGGCCACCACCTACGTGGTAGTGGTCTTGAGGGTGTTAACTGAGATTTCTCACCTTGAGCAAACTTTCCTTTAACACTTTCTGGCGCCGTCTGTGGGAAATTACCCTACACCCAATTAACCAATTATTTGCATTTACATTTCAGTTGTTTTACAGGAACTATGAGGCTCCGCTCCTCCCAAGGCCAGCATAGAGTCCCGGAGCAACCTCCGGCGAGGCTAACACGAAAAGCCCCAAGAAAGGGGAGAAAGTCAGGATATAGTAGTCAAGCTCCGATCCAGACAACTAATACGCGGGCTACTGGCCACCATATAGTAAGCCAGGCAGCACTCGACCAACAAGCGGCGGCCTTCGTAGAATCCATCCGCGTCCGCCTCCTCGCTGAAGGAATCGCGATCCAGCCAACCAACCTGAATGATCAGGGAGAGCGGAGCAAGCTCGGAGCTAGGCCACCTGCTTTCGATTGCCTAGGACCTCCCCTTCCGGAGCCGGCTCTAGATAGATCAGGGCACCAACGTTCGATCTGGGATAGGTTGGGACCCATGCCCCCAGTTCCGAAAAGATTTTCACAATATCAACCCAGGCTAGTTATGTCTGCCGCGGATGCTTTTACCCGGAAGCCATGAGGGCTATCTCATCCAACTACATCCAGGAGAACTGCCCGGGCTCTAGAGGATGAAAGTAGACAAACTCCCCGAGTGGATTATGTCCAGAAGGAGGACCAGATAGAAATTGCCAGTTCATCAGAAAGATTCGACAGTGAGGAATCTGAGGTTAACTCGAAGAGACCTGGGAACAAGCGACTGAGGGATCAGCTGGCAAAGCTACAAAAAAGAGGTCCAGCAGATAAGGAAGGGAAAGAATAAGGAGGATAAAAAGGATCCCCTGAGCGAGATGAACGCTCCCTTCACTAGGAGGATCCGGGAAGCAGAGCTCCCCCCAAAATTCAAAATGCCAGCAGATAAGTTCTCTGGAGCGGAAGATCCTCTAAGCCACCTAGAGAGCTTCGTTCAACAGATGGAGGTCAAGAACACTACTAGAGTAGCTATGTGCAGAATGTTTCCAACGACCTTGAACGACTACGTAAAAACCTGGTTCAGGAAACTGCCCGTTGGTAGCGTGGATTCTTTCACGAAATTATCAACAGATTTTTGCTCACAATTCCAAGGAGTCAAACCTCGCCCGAAAGATCCCATAAACCTCCAATATGTGATCCAGGAACGGAGTGAAGCTCTTCGATCGTACGTGGAGCGATTTCACAAGGAGGTCATACAAATGGGAGTCTTCACTGAAAAAGAAACCCTCGCCAACTTCAGGCGAAATCTATGGGTAGGAAAGCTTTTCCGTTCATTCGCCAAGAGACCTCCCGAGACTTACCAGGAGGCCTATGACCGGGCTCTTGAGCAGGTCGAGATCGATGAACAACTCAAGGTCAAGATGGAACCCGACGACATGAGAATGGCAAAGAGTCTGAAGAAAGAAGCTCCCAAATTTGAGCCAGTGCAGAAAACTCAGAATAAACCTCCCAACAGGTCAACCTATCGTCTCCCTGCTCCTCTGTATAGGCCAGAAAGATATCCAGCAAAACGAACCCCTCCCCAGGCTTCGTCGCCTCCTAGGACCGTGGCTCCAGTAATGCAAGGGGAAAAAGGGTATGACTACTACACCCCTTTGAATGCTTCCAGGGAAACAGTCTACCTTGCCATATGAGATAAAGGGTTGCTCCAAAAGCCCGCTCCCATGAAGGCCCCAGCTGACAGGAGAAACCGGTACAAGTAATGTGACTTCCACGAAGACGTGGGCTACAACACCTCAGAGTGCTATAATTTGTGCAACCAGATTGAGGCCTTGATAAGGGGAGGATGCCTGATTGAGTTCTTACAACAGGTCAGAGATAATATCAGGACTGGAAGGGAGGTACAAGCTGAAATCCGCGAGGACGCAGAAAAGAGGAAAGGGGAACAGGCTGACTTAATGCAACAGATCCAGGTGATACACACTATCAGCGGAGGTCCTACACTGGCTGGAGTTTCCAATAATTCCTGGAAAAACCACACAAGAAAGGTTCCCCGCATCAGAGAAAGCCGAGGGATCTTCGAAGTTAGCCAGAGCCCGATAGAGCCCTTCCAATCAGCACAAATCGTATTCACTGAAGCAGATGTCTTCAACACTGTGCAACCTCAAGATGATCCTATGGTCATCACGATACAGATCGCCAACTGTCTGGTCCATCGCATGCTCATGGATACATGTAGCAGTGTAGATATTCTCTTCAAGGATACCGTGGAAAAATTGAACCTGAAACAACGTTGTTACAACAGCTGTACCACTCTGCTTTACGGTTTCACTAGGGACTCGATCATACCAATGGGGTCAATGATCCTCCCAGTAATCATCGAGATCACCCCGCTCCAACAGAATGTTATGGCCGGCTTTGTTGTGGTGGACACCCCATCGGCCTACAACGCCATCCTAGGGAGACCTTTCTTGTCCTCCTTGAAGGGAGTCTTGTCCATATACCACAACGTCTTGAAATTCCCGGTTGGAACCAAAGTGGGAGAGGTACGCGGAGACCAGCAGGCAGCCAGGAAATGCTACGCAGTATCTGCCATTCCTACAGCCCTAGCGAAGCAGTGTGTATGGGTGACATTAATCCAGGAAGACATGGATACATCCCGGATAATCCAGGAGGAAAAGGAGCTCGCGGAACATCCTGGGCATCCGGAGGACGAACCTATCATGCCCTACGAGAAACAACGGAGTGAGGAATGGGCCAGCGGGCAGCCAGTGGACAAACTAGAAGAGATACCTATCAAGAATGACGATCCCTCCAAGGTCGTCAAAGTCGGAGCCACCCATGATCCAGAAATAAAAAGAGGACTGATTGACCTTCTCAGGGAATTCAGCGACATCTTCGCCTGGAACCATGATGAAATGCCTGGAATCCCGGCATCGTTGGCAACCCACCGACAAGCAGTAGATCCAACAGTCAAGCCCGTCTAGCAGAAGAGGTGTCACTTCAACGCTGATAGGAACGCGGCGGTACAGGAAGAGGTTGATAAATTGATCAAAGCAGGGTTCGTCAGAGAGGTACGTTACCCCGAATGGATCGCCTACGTGGTCATGGTCACGAAGGCGAATGGGAAATGGTGTATGTGTGTTGACTACACCGACCTCAACCAGGGTTGTCCGAAAGACAGTTTTCCTTTACCAAAGATCGACCAGCTGGTTGACTCCACATCCGGAAATAAACTTTTGAGTTTTATGGAAGCATTCTCAGGATACAACCAAATTAAAATGCACCCGGCTGACCAAGATAAGACCAGTTTCATTACTGGGCAAAGCTTATACTGCTACAAGGTGATGCCGTTTGGTTTGAAGAATGCAGGGGCCACATACCAGCGTCTGGTTAACAAGCTGTTCAAGCCTGAGATAGGAAGGACGATGGAAGTGTACATCGATGACATGATCACGAAATCCCCAACCACAAAGGGACATTAGGAAGACCTTCGTAAAACCTTCCTCATACTGAGGGAAAACCAGATGCGTTTGAACCCCTCCAAATGTGCCTTTGGGGTAACGACAGGGAAGTTTCTAGGCTTCATGGTTCATGAGAGAGGTATAGAAGCCAGCCCAGAAAAAATCAAAGCTATTTTAGACTTGGAATCCCCGACCTCGCTCAAGCAAGTACAGATTCTGACTGGACGGGTGGCGGCACTCAACAGGTTTATCTCTCGTTCCACCGATAAATGTCTCCCTTTCTTCAAGGCCATCAAACAAGGGAAGATCATGAAATGGAGCCAGGAGAGCGAACAGGATTTTCAAGCTTTAAAAGAATACCTAACAAGACCCCATTGTTAGTCAAGCCGGTTCTCGGAGATGAGTTGCAGGTCTACCTAGCCGAATCAGAAACTGCAGTAAGCGGGGCTTTTGCCAAGGATTATAGCGACGGTTTTCAAAGACCCATATACTATTTGAGTCATGCTTTGACCAAATCAGAAAGGAATTACATTCTCCTGGAGAAGCTCGCTTATGCTCTGGTGATCTCAGCGAGGAAGCTCCGTCCCTATTTTTAGGCTCACACAATAGCAGTGGTGACAGACCAACCCATTCACCAATTCTTGCAAAGACCAGACGTGTCAGGGAGGCTAGTCTTATGGGTACTAGAGCTCACTCAGTTCGACCTAAAGTATAAGCCCCGGACCACGATTAAGGCACAGGCTTTGGCTGACTTCGTGGCAGAATTCTCAGCGATCCCAGATGTAGATGATCCCTCAGTATCAAACGAGGTCCCTGAGAAGATATCCAAGGTCGAGAATTGGCCGGAAGGCTGTAAGCCATGGATCCTCTTTTCAGATAGAGCATCCGGGCGAGCCGGGGGAGGAGCTGGCATAGTTTTAATAGATCCAGAGGGGACTGAATTCTGTCACTGTTTCTAATTCGAGTTTAAAGCTACCAACAATGAAGCAGAATATGAAGCCCTCCTAGCCGGGATGAAGGTAGCCATTGAACTAAAGGCCGACTACCTGCAGATCAAGAGCGATTCGTTGCTTGTTGTAAACCAGGTGACTGGGGTCTACCAGGCAAAGGGAGATAATATGACTGCCTACCTAAATCTAGCTCGGCTGATAAAAAACAAATTTAAGGGACTCAAGATCGATCAGGTGCCTCGACACCAAAACCATCGGGCAGATGTTCTGGCTAAAATAGCGGCGAACGGAGGCCAATCCCTACCAAGGGGAATTCCCCTCCAAGTAATCACCCAGCCAAGCATAGCCACAAATGGAGAAATTTGTTCCTTGGATCGCCTACCTTGCTGGATGGACCCCATTGTCGCTTACCTCCTTGAAGGAGAGCTTCCCGAAGAGCCTGACCAAGCCCGAAGAATTAAGAGACTCTCGGTTCGATACTGTATGGTGGAAGGATACCTCTACAAGAGGGGCAGATCCCTCCCCTTACTTAGGTGCTTGCATCCCGATGATGCTAAGTGGGCACTGAGAGAGGTCCACTCTGGGACTGTGGGAACCACATAGGTGGGGAAGCTCTAGCCTATCAGGTGCTTCGTATGGGGTACTATTGGCCGACCATTCACCAAGACGCAAAGAGTTTTGTGCAATCCTGCGAACCTTGTCAAAGAACTTCAAACTTGAACCACCAGCCACCCGAGCGATTGTCGTCCCTCAGTTCACCTTACCCCTTTGCCATGTGGGGAATCGACCTAATTGGGCCATTTCCTACCGCTCCTGGACAGATGAAACATGCTATCGTGGCTATCGACTACTTCACAAGATAGGTCGAGGCAGGACCTCTTTCTCGAATATCAGAAAAGAACACAACCAAGTTCATCAAGACTAACGTGGTATGCAGATTCGGGACCCCTCTCATCATTATAGCCGACCTAGGAAAGCAATTCGACAACACCAGGCTCAAAGACTTCTGCAAGGGTTTGGGGATCGACCTCAGACTCGCTTCCGTTACTCATCCCCAGACTAACGGGCTGGTAGAATCCACCAACAAGACTATTAAGAAACTTCTGAAGAAGAATCTACAGCAGAAGAAAGGCAAGTGGGCCGAAGAGCTACTAGAGGTCCTCTGGGCATACCGGAATACAAAAAGAACAGCTACCGGGGAGACACCTTACTCCTTGGCTTTCGGGGTTGAAGCAGTCCTCCCCATCGAGCATAAGTTGACCTCGTTCAGGGTACAGCACTTTGAGCCCGAAAGCAACGAAGTCAAGCTTCGGGCTAATCTAGACCTCTTAGAAGAAAAACAAGACTGGGTAGCAGAGAAAGTAGCGATCTACCAGAGCAAGATCGCTAGATACTTCAACCAAAAGGTTAGAGCCTGGAAATTCAAAGAAGGGGATCTGGTACTTAGGAAGGTGACCCTGAACACTCGGAAAAGGTCAGATGGAGTCTTAAGTCCAAATTGGGAAGGGCTATATTTGGTAAAGTTAGTTGTTCGCAATGGAGCTTATAAACTCGAAGACATGGACAGATAATCCATCAAGCACACTTGGAATGCAGATCATTTGAAGAAATTCTACCCTTGAAAGGAGCTCTCAAGCAGACTACCCCCACTTAGTTTTCATTATAGATCCTAATAAAGATGTACTACATCTCGATCATCAATAAAGTCATTTTCCTTTTCTCTTCCATCTTTGTCTCTAACTATGTTCAACATTAGTGACTATACCCTTGTATGGGAATTCGACATAAACCTCTCGAGACCAGGAAATAGCTCGATAGCCCTCCTGATGCCTTGGTCGGGCTACCACCCCCAAGAAGGATCTGAGTGTAAGAGCATAGTTGCCCTCCAGATCTCGAGACCAGGAAATAGCTCGATAGCCCTCCTGATGCCTTGGTCGGGCTACCACCCCTAAGAAGGATCTGAGTGTAAGAGCATAGTTGCCCTCCAGATCTCGAGACCAGGAAATAGCTCGATAGCCCTCTTGATGCCTTGGTCGGGCTACCACCCCCAAGAAGGATCTGAGTGTAAAAGCATAGTTGCCCTCCAGATCTCAGAGACTAGGAAATAGCTAAGTAGCCCTCCCGATGTCTTGGTTGGGTTATCACCCCAAAAAAAAATATATATATATATACATATACATATATATATATATATATTTATATAATGTTTGCTTTCGTGTGCAGGATCAAAATCATCATAATTCCCTACACGAATCTTAATTATTGCTACAGATGCTACTCTGAATCCCATTCAAGACCCGAAGTAAAAGAAAAAGTTCTCAAAAGAGCGCTTCGATTTATCATTAAGGACAAGGGGAGCCTACCCCCCGATAAGGCTACATCCAAATGAGGAGCCCAACCCCCAAACTCGGGCTACAAAAAGAAAAAGAAAAAGGAAAAACTGATAAGGGCAAAACGGGGTGCCCACCCCATTTTCTGGGCTATCAGAAATAAGTCATGATGAAACGCTTTAAACTTTGGGACTCTCATGGCTCCCCTGCACTGGCCCTCATTCCTCTTGCTGATCCTCGCCATCAACCCCCTCTACAGATAGTTGTCCATCTTGGTTATCCTCACCGACCACTCCTCCATCTAGAGGCTCCATCGGTTGATCAGCTGGATCTTCCTCCAAAACCTCATTAATTACGTCCATAACCTCAGGCGGGATAGCCGCGTCAAGAAGGGCAGCCATGGACCCCGACTGGCTCCTGTCGACCTCCATCTTTGTTAAAGGAGGATCCTCAGATGGGCTCCTAACCTCTTCACCAGCTCCCGACTGATCCTCATCTGATCGAGAAGACATCACTTTACTGGAAGACTCCCCAGGACCTGAGATGGTAAAAGTAGGAAGAGGGAATGAAGGATCTGCCTGAGCGGGCTGCTTACCAGCTCCTGCTGGGCTCGAAGGGACCACCTTGTCGCCTTCAGGGCGAGATAACTCGGTAGCCTTGAGCATTATTTCCTGTCTATCCCAGCCAGCAATAGATGATAAATCAAAGGGAGGAGGAAGAGCTTCCGCGGCCTGAAAGGAAGCATAGAAATACCCGTCGCTGAAGGAGGTCTCCGCATCTGCTTGCAGCTTGGTCACCTGAGTAGTTAGAGACTGGTTCTCGAGGTCCAACTTCTTAGCCTCAGATCTCCAGGAATCCCGCTGCCTAGCCCGCCGGAGAGATTGAAGACTCTCCTGATCATAAGATTGCTTCATCCTCTAATGATCGCAGCGAAGCTCAGCCATCTCGGGCCTCGACTTTTCCTTGGCTGAAAGTCACCTCCTGCACTAAAGACCGAGCCTGCTTGAGTAGTTCCCTGGCTTTCTCGGCTTCAGCTTTGGCTTTTGCAGCCCGATCACGGAGAAGGGCTACCTGCTGGCCTATTGCGACATTAAGCTTGAAGGCCTACAAAATACAGAACCCGAGTTATAAACTGAACGAATTAACAAGAGTAGCATGAAGGAAATACAATTACCTCAGCTAAAATAGCAGACCCCTTGGTTATAAGGACGTCCACGGGCATAGAAGCCATCTTGGAGATCCCGCCACCCGGACAGGACGCTACGAATTGCTCCAAGACCTCATCCCGCCCTGTCGAGCTCGACTGAGGCCGGGAGCGGCTGGAAGGAACCTTCGCGACACCTTTCCCAGAAGCAACACCTTTCCCAGAAACCTCCGAGGCTTTGGTTGTTGGAAGCGCAGCGGACTCAGGTGTATGAGCCGAAGGGGTAGCAACTTTAGCGGCAATGGCCGAGGGGGCAGAAGCAGCCGAGCCAACCACCTGTGGAGCTTTACCCAAAGCCCAGAAAGCCCGCGAGGCAAGCGTGGCCATCTTAGACCCAGCCGGAGAGATAGAAGAAGCCAGAGCTGGTTCGACCCCAGAGGAGGGAAGAGAAACACCACCTGGAAGGGAGCGTGAGACGTGACGGGTGGCCGGCTCCACGACAAAAACTGTGAATAAGCAGATTAAAAAAAAGAAAATGTTAGAACAAAGCTAAGTAATAAGGCGAAGCAACTCAAGGACACTTACTAGGAATAGCGTCTGAAATCCGTAAATACTTGTTCACGCTACGAGGATCAAAAGCTTCAGCAGTAGGGAACTTCGGATTCAAATAATTCCGGCTAGAATAGCCTTTAAGACGGCTTCGGACTCAGAAGGCAGGGAGTCCCGGTCCCAGGAGGGCTTGTCACTGAAAGCCGTAAGAACTTCGAATTCATGCCCTCTGATGAAAATCGAGCTCCCCAGTCATCCCCCGCCAGGATCCATTCTTCTTTCCACAAGGGGTCCTTCTTCGAAGCACCAGGAACGATGAAGTTGAGCTTGTTCTTGGCTTTGGCATAGAACTGGCCTCGAAGAGCCCCAGACAAGCTCCCAATCTGGAAAAGATATGCCAGCTCCTCTGCGCCTGGCTCCCTCGTCACCTTGCTCATCTGGCATTGTTCCCTCCATAATACAAGTAAACCAATCAGATGCTTCCAGAAGCCGGGCGTCAACTGAAGGGGAGCAAGCTGGATGGCGTTGAGAGCCCGCCGAAGGGTCGGATGGAGGGAAAGCCTGACCCCGTTCTCAAGAGCGGCCACATGAATCGGAAGCATGCCTTTAGGGGGATTGAAGAACTCGTAATTTTTTGGAGGAATCGAGATGGATACACTGTCGGGGATGCCAAACTTTGACCTCAAGCGATCAATCGATACCGGGTCAACTGTGGAATCTGGGACAACCCGGAAATCGTAAGGAGGGAGCCTCTCCACAAGGGAACTAGGAGCCGAGACCCTGACACTCCCCTGCGGCACCACCGTCCGCTTCTTTGTTGGAGTCATCATCGACGATATCCAAAGGGTGGTAGGGATGGTTGGAGAACCCAGTCCCGATGGATACATTCCTACTCGACCGCCGACATTACGAGGTGGGCGGGGAATCATCGCCGTCAGAACTCCTCCTAGCCCGCTTCCCCATAGTAAGACTGACGACCTCCTCGCCATCGAGTATGGAATCAGCTGAGCCGCGACTGTTTTTCGACATTATAGAAGCCAAAAAGGACGAAGAAGGAAGAAAGTAGCAAGCTTAGAGGAAAAGCTATGGAAATATTTCTTAGCAAAAAAATTTTTAACTCGAAGAGATGTGAGGAAGATGAGGAGGAAAACAGACATATATATAGGCAGGAGGACAACAACACGAGTTACCAAGATACTCGTTTGGTAATGGTGTTAATAGCCAAAATTGGCTAAGGACCAAAGGGAAATTTCCACCTCCTAGACCTGGTTCCATACTCGAGAGTTTCACCAGGAGACCTCTCAATCCAAAGCCGAGCTACTATACCATCCCGGAAATAAGGGCAGGCTTCGGAAACACCTGGGATAGAGCCCAGACCCGAGAGCTTCCACCAAGAGACCTCTTTGTCCAGAGCCGAACTGCGATACCACCCCAGGAACAAGGACGGGCTCCAGAAACATCCGGGATAAAGCTTGGAACGATCAGATCTAGCCCGCATCATCAAAACAGAAGCTTCCCGAAGTCGAGGTCACCTCGCAAGTGCTCCAGAGACTCATCTGCACCTCGATTGTCACAGAGGAATGTCCCTAAAAGGCCGCGAGGTCAATCAAAGCTACACCTAGCTTCGAAAAGACCAAGGGAAGCCAGATTTGGCTCAAAGCTGGATGAAACTTCTCAGATATCAAGGTCGAAATACTAATCAACCTCCCTGGTTGATGCACCACACCATATCGTCATATCCAACGACCTCCATAAAGGATCATACTGAAAGGATACGAGGAATGCATTGAATCGTATCTAGAAACGTTATCTACATGCAAAACGAGTAATAAAATCCAAAAAAGGAAACAAACTGATCTCCACCACGATACTCTCGATTTGGGCCTCAATCCAAAAGTCAATGACATTAACACAAGAAATCCCGCCCGATAAGGAGGAGACGGAGAAAATCAAGGGAGAATCAGTCTGTTGACCTACAAACTATGTATAAATAGAAAAGAAAAGAAATGAAACAGAAGAGACTACTATTCGACAGGCATTCGACTAACAATCGACCATTCCCCAGAGAGAGTTGAGAGAAAAGAGAGAAGAATCTTTGTATTTGTGTACCATACATGTTCAATAAACACATTCTTGCTTACTTGTCACCTTATAAATCACCATATATAATGAATTTTGGCCACCACCTACGTGGTAGTGGTCTCGAGGGCGTTAACTGAGATTACTCATCCCGAGCAAAATTTCCGTTAACACTTTCTGGCGACGTCTGTGGGAATTCCTACACCCAATTAACCAACCGTTTGAATCTATATTTTCATTGTTTTACAGGAACTATGTGCAGAATGTTTCCAACAACCTTGACCGACTATGCGAAAATCTGGTTCAGGAAACTGCCAGTTGGTAGCGTGGATTCTTTCACAAAACTGTCAACCGATTTTTGCTCACAATTCCAAGGAGTTAAACCTCGCCCAAAAGATCCCATACACCTCCAATATGCGACCCAGGAGTGGAGTGAAACTCTTCGATCGTACGTAGAGCGGTTTCATAAAGAGGTCATACAAATGGGAGTTTTCACTGAAAAAGAAACCCTCGCCAACTTCAGACGAAACCTCTGGGCAGGAAAGCTTTTCTGTTCTTTCACCAAGAGACCCCCCGAGACTTACCAGGAGGCCTATGACCGGGCTCTTGAGCAGGTCGAGATCAACGAACAACTCAAGGTCAAGATATAACATGACGACATGAGAACGGCAAATCGTCTGAAGAAAGAAGCCTCCAAATTTGAGCCAGTGCAGAAAGCTCATAATAAACCTCCCAACAGGTCGACCTATCGCCTCTCTACTCCTCCGCATAGGCAAGAAAGATATACAGCAAAACGAACCCCTCCCCGGGCCTTCAGGGGAAAAAGGGTATGACCACTATACCCCCTTGAATGTTTCCAGGGAAACACTCTACCTTGGCATACGAGATAAAGGGTTGCTTCAAAAGCCCGCTCCTATGAAGGCCCCAGCTGACAGGAGAAATCGGTACAAGTACTGATACTTTCACGAAGACGTGGGCCACAACACTTCGGATTGCTATAACTTGCGTAACCAGATTGAGGCCCTGATAAGAGGATGTTGCCTAATTGAGTTCTTACAACAGGTTAGAGATAATATCAGAACTGGAAGGGAGGTAAAAGCTGAAATCCGTGAGGACGCAGAAAAGAGGAAAGAGGAGCAGGCTGAATTAATGCAACAGATCCAGGTGATACACACTATCAGCGGAGGTCATACATTGGCCGGCGTTTCCAATAACTCCCAGAAAAACCATGCAAGAAAGGTTCCTCGCCTCGGAGAGAGCCGAGGGATATTCGAAGTCAGCCAGAGCCTGACAGAGCCCTCCCAGTCAGCTCAGATCGTGCTCACCGAAGCAGATGTCTTCAACACTGTGCAACCTCATGATGATCCTATGGTCATCACGATACAGATTGCCAACTGTCTGGTCCATCGCGTGCTCGTGGATACAGGTAGCAGTGAAGATATCCTCTTCAAAGGTACCATGAAAAAACTGAACCTGAAGCAACATTGTTACAACAGCTGTACCACTCCACTTTACGGTTTCATTGGGGACTCGATCATACCAGCGGGGTCAATGATCCTCCCAGTAATCATCGGGGTCACCCCGCTTCAGCAGAATGTAATGACCTACTTTGTTGTGGTGGACACCCCATCGGCCTATAACGCCATCCTAGGGAGACCTTTCTTGTCCTCCTTGAAGGGAGTCTTGTCCATATACCACAACGTCTTGAAATTCCCGGTTGGAACCAAAGTAGGAGAGGTACGCGGAGACCAGCAGGCAGCTAGGAAATGCTACGCAGTATCTGCCAATCTTGCAGCCCTAGCGAAGCATTGTGTATAGGTGACATTGATCCAGGAAGACATGGATACACCCCGGATAATCCAGGAGGAGAAGAAGCCCGCGGAACATCCTGGGCATCTAGAGAATGAACCTATCATGCTCTACGAGGAAGAACGGAGTAAGGAATGGGCTAACGGGCAGCCCGTGGACAAACTAGAAGAGATATCCGCCAGGAATGACGATCCTTCCAAGGTCGTCAAGGTCGGAGCCACCCTTGATCCAGAAGCAAAAAGAGGACTGATTAACCTTCTCATGAAATTCAGTGACATCTGCCTGGAACCATGATGAAATGCCTGGAATTCTGGCATCGTTGGCCACCCACCGGCTAGCAGTAGATCCAACAGTCAAGCCCCTCAAGCAGAAGAGGCGTCACTTCAGCGCTGATAGGAACGCGGCGGTGCAGGAAGAGGTTGATAAATTGATCTGAGCGGGGTTCGTCAGAGAGGTACGTTACCCCGAATGGGTCGCCAACGTGGTCATGGTCACAAAGGTGAATGGGAAATGGTGTATGTGTGTCGACTACACCGACCTCAACCGGGCTTGTTCGAAGGACAGTTTTCCTTTACCAAAGATCGACTAGCTGGTTGACTCCACATCCGGAAATAAACTTTTGAGTTTTATGGACGCATTCTCAGGATACAACCAAATTAAAATGCACCAGGCTGACCAAGATAAGACTAGTTTCATTACTGGGCAGGGCTTATACTGCTACAAGGTGATGCCGTTTGGTCTGAAGAATGCAGGGGCCACATACTAGCGGCTAGTTAACAAACTGTTCAAGCCCGAGATAAGAAGGACGATGGAAGTGTATATCGACGACATGATCACGAAATCCCCAACCACAAGAGGACACCAGGAAGACCTTCACAAAACCTTCCTCATACTGAGGGAAAACCAGATGCGTTTGAACCCCTCCAAATGTGCTTTTGGGATAACGGCAGAGAGGTTTCTGGGCTTCATGGTTCATGAGAGAGGTATAGAAGCCAACTCAGAAAAATCAAAGCTATCTTGGACCTGGAATCCCCGACCTCGCTCAAGCAAATACAGATTCTGACAGGAAGGGTGGCGGCACTCAACAGGTTTATCTCTCGCTCCACCGATAAATGTCTCCCTTTCTTCAAGGCCATCAAACAAGGAAAGAACATGAAATGGAGCCAGGAAAGCGAGCAGGCATTTCAAGCTTTGAAAGAGTACCTAACAAGCCGGTTTTTGGAGATGAGTTGCAGATTTACCTGGCTGTATCAGAAACTGCAGTAAGCGGGGCTTTGGCCAAGGATTGTAGCGACGGTTTTTAAAGACCTATATACTATGTGAGTCATGCCTTGAACAAATCAGAAAGGAACTACATTCTCCTGGAGAAGCTCGCTTATGCCCTGGTGATCTCAGCGAGGAAACTCCGTCCCTATTTTCAAGCTCACACAATAGCAGTGATGACAGACCAACCCCTCCGTCAATTCTTGCAAAGACCAGACTTGTCAGGAAGGCTAGTTTTATAGGCACTAGAGTTCACTCAGTTCGACTTAAAGTATAAGCCCCAGACTACGATTAAGGCACAGGCTTTGGCCGACTTCGTGGCAGAATTCTCAGCGATCCCAGATCCAGATGATCCCTCTGCATCAAACGAGGTCCCTGAGAAGATATCTGAGGTCGAAAATTGGCCGGAAGGCTGCAAGCCATGGATCCTCTTTTCAGACGGAGCATCCGGACAAGCTGGGGGAGGAGCTGGAATAGTTTTGATAGATCCGGAGGGGACTGAATTCTGTCACTGTTTCAGATTCGAGTTTAAAGCTACAAACAACAAAGCGGAATACGAAGCGGAATATGATATATCTTGTTTTGCTTATGACAAAAGGGTACAAATTGGTTTGAATTCTTTTGGAAACTCTTTTGATGTTTGCTTTGTTAATGTTATATGTCTTGCATGCAAAGCAACACTTTTCACACATTTAAAAATAAATAAAACTCCTTGAATCTCTCTCAATTATTTAAGTTGCAAAAAGTATAAGTATGTGATTATGCAATCATCTTTTGTGCAAATATCTCTCTTTGCTAAAGCAACCCGATAGAGGGAGCTCATTTGCCTATCTCATGATAAAAATGGGGAGAAGTCATGAGAAATTTAGGGGGAGCATTGTGTATGCTTTTGGGGAGAAGTCTTGAGAGAGAGAGAGAGAGAGATTAACCATTTAGGGGGAGTTTTGCACATGCATTTCTTTATATTGCTTTATTGAGTGCAAATGCGTTTTATATTTGTTCACCTCACATGCACTTGTTCTTGGAAAGTGCTTTCTTGTTATTGTGTGTAGGCATAATGATCTACGAAGAGATTGAAGACCTTAAAGACTTAGTATTTTAGGGTTCTCTTAATGTAAGGTAGAATTACTTTTTGACCAATAACTTTGTTTCCTTTTTGTGAGGATTTATTTGTGTGTCGTGATTTTGTCATGAAATAGCCAAAATGGGAGATTGTAAGAATCTCATTTTTATGATTGACTTATTTCATGACAAACCACATTGGGATTATTTGTAATGGGTAGCTTAGGTCTTCTTGTGGTCCTTTATCAACAAGCTTCCAAGATCCCAAAGAGCTTCAAGAGAGGCAGTTCACTTGTGCTTTACGTTTTGAAAAGATTTAGTTTCGCACACTCACAACTCATGCATTGCCATATCTCATATAATTGTTATGTGTTTCATTTTTTTGCACATTCATGTTATATCTCCTTTCAGGTATGCTCTTTAATATTACATCTTGATTGATTGGTTGAGGGTTATTGAACTTGCTTTTTTTTTGTCGTTACCAAATTGCGATTCAAAAAGATATTTATAAGAAGTCATACGCAATGTGCTATAAAGTTTTAAAACTAGTAAAGCGGCAAGCGAATGTATCGTCCACATGGAGGTGTCATCCGCCGCTCATCTCACGTTATAGTAATTATTAAAAGCAATGTAAAAAAGAACATAGCAAGGGTGATGGTGGTGTGTGTGAAGTGTAGCATTTGAGTGTGTGTGCGCACTGAGAGTTTAAAAATAAAGATAAGAAAAATAAGAGAATCTGGGGGGATGAGAATGGTGGTTAAATGAGATAAATGTAAAATTAGGGTGGATAGGAGATTTTCAAGAAAATGAACACAAAAGGTACTCATGACCACCATAACATTCGCGCCACTCATAATAACTAACCACACCGACACTCTGCGTAGGGGTTTAACCCAGCCTCTAGTACGACCTCTAGATATAGAAATGGGGAGAGTCGTATAGTCCTCTAAAGCTACCCATCAAGAGTGTATCGCATGAGAAACTACTAAGGAACTCGTTTGAGCACATATATTAAAGAGAAAGAAATAGAGTTGACCATCGTTCGCTACTCAACTGTCACGTGTAAGCAACTACCAATGGAAGCAGTAAGCATGAAAGGGGACCCCCGACCACTACTCACCTAGAGTGTATCGTGCGAGCAATGACCAAGAGTCGCAACCCTCGATTACTACTCACCGAGAGCGTATCACATGAGCAATGCCAGAGGGTCGTATAAAACGTGTAGGTTTATATAACTAAAACCCACAAAGGCATGGTGTGTGCTCTTCATGAATTCCACCAAAACAACCAAAAATACTCAAATCAATCCACAACATTCATTTCAGATAATCCATCGACATACGAGCAATCATGGAATGTTTAATTAATCTACTCATAAATTACATTAATCTACTCCAATCCCAATCATGAACACACACCAATTTCTACCATACATGAATATGAATGTAAAGACAAGAGCTATCCTTGAACATGCATCAAGAAGGGTCATCATGCCTACTTTAACACAAGTCAAGTGTCAAATTATAAAGCAATTGAATGGGACATAACTTGAAGAAATCAAATACAAGTCAGTCAAATAAATGTAACTAGTGTTAGGTTTACATATTTCCCAATTGGGGATACATATCAAAGAAGAAAATAACAAAAATAAGAGTAAAAAGAGAAAACCTAATTGTAATCTCGTGTCTCCATCCTCCATTGAAGCTCCTCCTCCTAATAAACAAGGTAGGGTGCTCTTTCCTCTTGAATCCTCCTCAAAGATGGATGGTGATGGTAGTAGGTGGTGGTGGAGAGGCAATCCGTGGAGGAAAACCTCCATGGATGCCTTTTAAAGCTCTTTTCACTCCTGATTTGGTGAAGAAGATGTTTGGAGAGGGTTTTTGTATTGAATAGACAATTATATGAATGAATTCTTGGGTCTTGAAGAAAGTGGCGTATTTATAGGCTTGGGAGGCTAGGGCATGGTTTGGGCATGAAAGGAGAACATTGCCCTTCTAAAAATTGCCTAAAAGCCATCATTTGACTGTTCCCAAATGAAAATACACAAACATGTGTGTCTAATAACCTAAAGGGTGGGGGAGAATAGCTTTTAGTTGATTATTACCAACTTTTCGACTTAACCAATTTTATTAAAGCTACCCCATATTAGCAATCAAACAATCCAAAGTAAAGTGCGGAAAACAATAAAAACACAATGATTGATTTACATGAGAAACCCTTAAAAACTGGGTAAAACTCGTGGGCTATCCTTCTAGCCACACACGGTCCTCAAATCCACTATTTGAATGAAAGTTTACAACCTAGGTTGACCTCTAGTCATACCATTCTTGGTCACTAACCATTTCACAATAACCAACAGGCCTTTAATAGTGATTCTAGACCAATTGCTTGTGTACTAATCCACTTAGTCACAAGGCTTAACAATCAATGAAGAGATTAAGCAACCTATGTGAATATGTAGAAATATTCTATCATGCAATTAATGCTAGGCTATACTAAGTGCTTATTTTACAGATTTAAGGATGTCAATATGCAAATCCTAGATATCAATATCTAAATGCAAGGTAGGAAGATTTAGCTAGAGGGCAAAATGGTCCTAAATGCTAGCTATCAATGAACAACAATCTCAACCAACACAAAGTGACTAAATCATGTTCAAATCAACATAAAGCAAGGAGTCATAAATTTAATCAACAAATAAACGCAAAACCTATGCAAACATGATTGTAAAAGTAAATCCTGGAATTCTAGAACATGTTTAACATACATAGTCAAAGAAAACAAGAAGACCCATGATGAGATGATGCTTGGATGATGCTAGATGCACATGGGTATGAGTTTGGTTGAGTAAAGATTGGTTCTTGGGACTCTCTCTCATTAAGAAATCACTTTCTCTCACTAGATATAAATTCTGGACTCTTTATATGAATTAGGGAAGAAGAAGATGTATTTATATGGGAAAACACGAGCTGATGGTGAAAACACAAAATTGCCCTAAATGGCCATTTGGTTGTCAGGTTTGGCGGTCGGGCCAACCGCCAAATTGATCACAGAACATCAGGTCTGATTCGGCGGTTTGGTTCGACGGTCAGTTTGGCCGCCGAATGAATCGTCGAATTGCGTCAAGAAAACACAACATTCTGGAGCAAAAACGGCGGTTTGATCGGCGGTTTGTGATGATCGCCTTTTGTGTCGTTACAAAATTGTGGATATCAAAAGATATTTATAAAATTGTTCCCACGCTATGTGCTCTAAAGTTTTGAAAACGTAGTAAAGCGGTAAGCGAGGGTATCATCCACAGAGAGGTGTCATCAGTTAATTGTCTCTCGTTTTAGTGATTATTGAAAGCAAGGTAAATAAGAACATGGCAAGGGTGAGAGTGATGTGTGTGAAGTGTAGCATTTGAGTGTGTGTGTGAGAACAAGAACAGTGAAAGAAACAAATAAGAAAACATAAGAGAACATGAATGGGTGAGAATGGTGATTAAATTGATAAATATAAAATGGCGGATATGAGAGATGCAAGAAAATGGATACATATGGTACTCATGTCCACCAAAACATTCGCGCCACCTAAAAGAACTAACATGCAAAGACACTCATATATTGGGTTCAACCTAGCCTTAAGTACGACCTCTAGATATGGAAATGGGAGAGTCGACTAGTCCTCTAAAGCTACTCATCGAGGATGTATCGCATGAGCAACTACTAAGGATTGCATTTAAGTACATAAAGAGATAAACATAAGATCAACCACCGATCACTACTCACATGTCACATGTAAGAAACAACCAATGGAGGCATTAACCATAAATGGATCCTCGACCACTACTCGCCGAGGGTGTATCACACGTGCAATGACCAAGAGTCGCGACCCGAGTGCTACTCGCCGAGGGTGTATAGTACGAGCAATGCTCAAGGGTCACATAAGCATGTAGGTTAATAAAACTGAAACCCAATAAGGCATCATGTATACTCTTCATGAATTCCACCCAAACAAACAAAAATACTCAATTCAATCCAAAACATGCATTTCGAATAATCCATCGACATGTGAGCAATCATGGGATGCTTAATTAATCTACTCCTAAATTACATTAATCTACTCTTAATCCCAATCATGAACACATACCAATTTCTACTCTACATTCCATGAATGTAAAGACAAGAGCTATCCCTAACATGCATCAAGAGTTGGGTTATCAATCCTACTTAATACAAGTCAAGTGTCAAATTAAGTGCAAATGAATGGGACATTACAAGAAGAAATCAAATACAAGTCCATTAAATAAATGGAACTAGTATTAGGGTTTACATATTTCCCAAATGGGGATACACATCAAATAAAGAAAATACAAGAGAAGAGTAGATAGAAGAAACCCAAGGTTGTCAATCCCGGATTTCTAAGCTCAGAGAGTGGCCCAATTGTCGTTTCGGATCTCCAAGATTCATTGAAGCTCCTCCTCCTCATGGACAAGGTAGGGTGCTATTTCCTCTTAAATCTCCTCCAATGATGGGTGGTTGTAGGTAGAGAGTGATGATAGGGAGGCAATCCATGGAGGAAAACCTCCATGGATGCCTTTGGAAGCTCCTCCCTCTCTTGATTTGGTAGAGAAGATGATGTGTGGAATGGATGGATTAATTGAATGGATTGGGATCCTTGGTCTTGTGGCAAAGTGATGTATTTATAAGTTTGAGATGCTAGGGCACGAAATAGGCGTGAAAGACGACTTTTCCCTTCTTAAAATAACTGAAAACGTAACTTGAGCATAACTGGAAAATGTAGTGCGCGGGTACATGTGAGCGGGTAGGGACCCGCGCACTTACCCGAACACAGGCTCTTCATAATCTTCCTTCACCCGGTGCATGAGTAACTGCACGGGTAGTGCACGGGTAAGGGACCCGTGCACTATGCTTCTGGGCACTTTTCCACTGAACTTTGACTTTTTTTTCGTTCGAAAGTCCCGGTTTCCGCTTCCAGCTCCTGAAATTCATTGAATGCCTGTAACCACTACAAATTGAGCCATTAGACACCAAAATATGCTCAAAAACAAGCCAAAGGATATGGAATTAAGGGCCAAAATATATGACAATTTTGGCTCGATCAGTTAGGCCAGCGGCCGAATCAACTGCAAAATGACACCAGGACCATCAGGTATAAAACAGCGGTTTTATCGGCGGTTAGGCCAACCGCTGACTCCCAACATGGGGGAATCTTCACCGAATGATCAACATGCTATAACAAAGCACACTAACATGCGAGCGCGAACGTATTCATAACACATGGCAGGAAACGATAAACAGAAACACAGAATCACACTTAAGACTAACAAACAAATGCAAGATCAATGATCATACAATAAGTGTAGTAAACACAAATATGTAATCAAATAAACACACATGTAAGAGATATGGAAATGCATATGAAAGTGTGTGTGTGCAACTAATTCTCTTCAAGGAGAGTTAAGCACAAGTGCTATACCTTTGAAGTGCTCTTGAGCATAAGGATTACATCGAGGCTTGATCGCGAACACCGAGGCCTAATCTACCCTTACAAGCAAATCCCCAATGTGGTTTGTCACTGAAATAAGCCAGTTAAAATATGAGGAACTTATAATCTCCCCATTTGGCTATTTCGTGACAAAACCACCACTCACAAAACAACCTCACAAAACAACAAAAGACTAAAGGTCAACAAGAAGTAATTCTACATTATAAAGAGATTCCTAATATCTAGATCTTCAAGTCTTCAAGCCTCTTGTAGAATTAACGTCCCTACAAAACAAGATAACTACACTTTCCAAGACAAGTGTATGTGAGGTGATCAAGAGAGATAAAACGAGACAAGCATTTGCAATAAAGAAAGTAAGCAACATACAATGCAGTGCTATGCAAATGCTCCCTCTAAATGGGTTACTCCCCTTCAAAGCATAATTCTCCCATAATATGCAACTCTCATAGCTACCGACACTACTCCCCCTTTTGATATAGGCAAAAGAGTATCCCCCAATTTGGTCACTTTAGCAAAGAGAGCTATTTGCAAGATAAGTGCATAATCATATACAACAACTTTTTGCAACATAATTAATTGAGAGACAATCAAGGAGGTTTGATTTGAAAAAGATGTGTGAGTTTGTAGCTTTGGATGCAAGACATGCAACATCAAAGTTCAAGCAATCGTATTTGGCAAAGTGAACATCAAAAGAGTTTCCAAAGGAATTCAAACCAATTTGTACCCTTTTGTCATAAATAAACAAGATATAGCTTTAAAACTTTGTAACACACACAAGCAACTATGTCAATCCTTAATGGCCAATCAAGACATGAACATAAAATCCTTATTAATTGAATGGATATAGAATCCTTATTGGTTGTTGTCTTGCTCAACCATTAAGAAGAGAGACAAGGCTAAATTGGATGAGACATCCTTATTTATTGATGGACACAATGTCCTTATTGAGTTTAGCCTTGTCAATTGCTCCCACACACAATTGCACATATATAACTCATATATAAAATGTTAGCATGTCAAAATCGAGTTCACATGTCATGGAGATAAATTATAGGTCATTCAAATATATTTCCCAATCAATTCTCCTAGTCCAAAAATACATGTTCGAACATAAAGGTGATGTGGATTACAAACAAAGCAAAGGCACACTTATTGAATAAAAAGTCATATAATTATATATGCACAACCAAAATGCTCAAGCAATTAATGAAGAAGCATAAATTTGATCAAATTTTTGCTTATTTCAACTATGCAATGTTGCTTTCTTTGCTTGAGCTCCCCATATGGGATCAATCACCAAAACACATCAAGGCATATGACAAATCCCAATAGACCTACTAAGTGTCATGAACCTAGTTGAATCTAAGGGCATTGTGAATAAATCCGCTAGTTGATCATTTGTGCTACCATGTTCAAGTGCAATGCATTTGTTTTCAACTAGCTCCCTAATAAAGTGATGTCGAATGTCTTTATGTTTAGTTCTAGAATGCTGAATCAGATTCTTTGAAATGTTAATAGCACTCAAGTTATCAAAATAAAGGGTTAAAGTACCTTGATCAATGTCGTAATCCACAAGCATTTGCTTCATCCAATTGAGTTGTTTGCAAGCCCTCCCAACTGCTATGTACTCGGCCTCGGCTATGGACTGCAAAACCATAAAACCAAGTTGTTTCCTAAGAAGAAGTAACCGCAAGATGTACTCTTCCTATCATTATAATTTCCTGCCCAATCTGCATTACTAAAGCCAACTAAGCTAGCATTAGTGTTAAAAGAGTACCATATCCCATAATTGGATGTCCCATTCACATACCTAATGATTCTCTTCACAGATTAGAGATGAGACTCCTTGGGATTTGCTTGGTACCTAGCACACACACCCACACTAAAGGATATATCGGGCCTACTTGCGGTTAAGTAAAGCAAGCAACCAATCATGCCATGATAAAGACTTTTGTCCACACTTTTACCACTAGCATCCTTGCTTATTTTCAAAGTGGAACTCATGGGTGTGTCACAACATTTGACATTCTGAAGGCCAAACTTCTTCACTAGGTTCTTAGCATACTTAGCCTAGGATATGAAAGTCCCATCATGCAATTACTTGATTTGCAAATCTAGGAAGTAATTGAGCTCCCCAACACGGCTCATCTCAAATTCATGAGACATGACATCAACAAATTGTTAGACATTGGATTTGTTGGTGGAACCAAACACAATATCATCAATATAGATTTGAGCTATAAATAACTCATCTTTGTTTCTCTTGATGAATAAGGTCTTGTCAACACTACTTCTAGAGTAGTCATTGTTAACAAGAAATTGAGTGAGGCGCTTATACCAAGCCCTCGATGTTTTTTTCAACCCATATAGAGCCTTTTTTAAGGCGATATACATGATTAAGGTTGTATGGATCCACAAACCCCTTGGGTTTCTCAACAAACACTTCCTCTTGTAAAAGTCATTGAGGAAGGCACTCTTAACATCCATTTGGTGCAGTTTGAACTTAAGCACAGATGATATGGACAAGAGAAGCCTTATAGACTCAAGATGGGCTACCGAAGCAAAAGTCTCCTCAAATTTGAGAGTATCCTTGTGCTACAAGTCTATCCTTGTTGCGCACAATGTTATCATCCTCATCCGACTTATTCATATGCACATATTTAGTGTCTATGACATTGGTGTTCTTGGGTCTAAGAACTAGAGTCCAAACCTCATTTCTTTTTAAAAATTGGCTTAGCTCTTCATCAACCTTTTTGGGTTCAATTTGAGAGCTGTAACAAGTATAGCTAATTTGATTAGCTATTTGATGACTAGTCCTAACACCCCTATTCACATCTCCATGAATATCATTCTTGTTATGGAGATGTCTAACCCACAGAGTGGGTTCTTTAGAGTTCAAAGATGAATTTCTATCAAGAGGTTGAATGGCCTCTTCATCATAACTTGACTTCACATCAATTGAAGTCTCATCATTCTTCTCCAAATGAGAGTCATGAACCACATCAAACTCCTCATCATGGTTAGTGGTTCTAGGCCTACTATCTTCTATAACAACATTGGATGATTCCATGACACTACGAGTTTTCAAATTGAACACTCTATAGGCCTTACTATTAAGGGCATAGCCAATGAAAATTCCCTCATCACTCTTGGCATCAAACTTGCCAAATTGATCTCGGTCATTAAGTATATATCACTTGCTTCCAAATGAGTGGAAGTAGCTAACATTTGGCTTTCTACCCTTCCACAACTCATAGGAGGTTTGCCTAGTTCCGAGCCTTAGAAAAACTCTATTTCCTATGTAGCAAGCCGTATTAACAGCCTCGTCCCAAAGGTTCCTAGGCATATTGCTGCTATGCAACATCACACGGGACATCTCTTGAAGAATCATATTCTTCCTTTCAACACCCCATTCTGTTGAGGAGTTTAGGCGTTGAAAATTCATGGGAGATGCCAAAGCTATTGCAATAGCTTTCAAAACAATAATTCTTAAATTCTCTCCCATGATCACTCATAATTCTTTTAATGCTTTTGATGTGTGAGATCTTTTCATTTTGAATTTTAGTGCAAAGCATTTTAAATTTTTCAAAAGTTTCATGTTTTTCTCTAAGAAAATAAGTCCATGTAAACCTAGAGAAATCATTAATACAAACAAAAAATGTATCTCTTACCACCGAGACTCTCGGTTTGCATGGGACCCATAAGGTCCATATGCAGAAGCTCTAATGACTTCTTAGTGGTGAGATACTTGCCTTTCTTGTGCATGTTTTTGGTTTGTTTTCCTTGTTGACAAGGTCCATAAATACCATCAACTTTCTTCCCAAGTTTAGGAAGCCCACGCACAACCTTGAACTGATCTAAGATACTCAAATCTCAATAGTTCATGTAGCTAAGCCTTTGGTGCCACAACTCAATTTGCTCACTCTTAGACACATTGCAAGAGATGACACTAGCTTCAAGACAATAGCAATTGTCACTAGATCTCTTTCTTTTTAACAAGGTTTGTCCATTAGACTTCAAAATAGAGCAATCATTTTTATTAAACAAGACCGACAACCCATCATCATTGAGATGAGAAATGCTTATAAGATTAGCTCGCACGGCATCAACAAACAAAGAATTTGACAAGGAGGGTAAACCGGGAAGGGAAATGATTCATTTCCCTATGAATTTCTTTTTAGATCCATCACCAAAGGTGACAAATCTACCATCCTCCATGACAAGAGATTCAAAGAAACTCTTCTTTCAAGACATGTGCCTAGAGCACCCACTATCCAAGTACCAAGTGTTAGAAGTATTTGCCTTCAAGGTAATATGGGCCACATAACAAAAGTATTCATCTCTTCTAATCCATCTAGGTGAAACATTTTCTTTCCTAGTGGTCTTAGAAATATTGGTTCTAAATTTCCTAAAGTCATGCAAATTGTCTTTAGATTTCCTAGGGACATGCATATTGGCTCTAGTCCTATTTCTTTCAATCATGTTTTTAGTTCTACACATGTTAGTATACTTGAAGCAATTTGGTCTAATATGACCATCAACACCTCAAAAATTACATGTAGGAAAGAAGTAAGGGGTCATACCATTCCTTTGTAAGTACAAATGAGTTTTCCCACGTCGTTGGTGTTAGATTGGTTCTTTCCTCCTTTGTTGTTGAGTTGGAGTAGATTGCTTCCTTGGTTGAACTTACATGGATTGCTTCTTGGCTTGGTGGTATTTAGGTTGAGGAAAGTTTGCTTGATGAGCTCTCATTGGTTGAGCTTGAGTTTGAGCTTGTACCCTTGATGTTGTCTTAATTTGGACACCTTTTGAGGATTCTCTTAGTTCAATATTCTTCCTAAGATGTCGTGGAAGCAAAGATTCTTTGATGTCCATGCTCCTGACTAACACGGTCTTGCTTGAGGATAAGGTTTCCTTATCATCTTCATAACCAAGACCTTTCTTATCACTTGGCTTCTTGCCAACTCCCAACATATGGTCAAGTTTCTTGGTGCTTGAAGTTATCTTAGCAATAATTTCTCTTGCTTCGTCAAGCTCTTTTTCCATTAATCCTCATTCCTCTTTGCTATCTTCACTTCTCTATTCAAGTGAGTTACTTCAGTTGATAGCTTGAGATTCTCTCCTTTTAGCCTCAGAATCTCTTTCTACATCTTCAATCTTGATCTTTGAAAATGCTCAATGAACCCTTCAAGGTCCATGCCTTCTACATTTCCATTTATAGAATGAAATGAAGAGCTCTCATCACTTGAGTCATTTTGGTCATCTATTGCTTCCTTACTCTTCAGAGAAGATGCGAAGGCAATAAAGTTTGCCCCTGGTCTTCCTTATCCAAGGATCCTCCTTCCTCTTCCAAGTCATCACTATCGCTCCAAGTTGCAGCCATTGCCTTTCCTTTCTTCTTGTTCTTTAAATTGCCACAATCCATAGAGATGTTTCCAAACCCTCCACATTCAAAACATTGGATCCCTTTTCTTGTGGGCTTGTTATAACTCTGCTCAAGCTTAAGAGAGTCTTCTTCTTCATTTCCCTTCCTTTGGATTTAAACCCCTTCATTTCAAACTTGATGAACTTCTTGAATATTTTTACCTTGACGGCCATCTCCTCATCCGAGTCATCCTCCTCTTTCTCCACTTTGGAGGTCTTCAAGGCTATGCTCTTTTGATTCTTGGTAGGTGTAGGTGTAAGATCCTATCTAGACTCATCAGCTAGAAGCCTTCCAATGACTTCACTTGGCTTTATGTTCTTGTAGTCACTATTCTCCTCAAGTGCCATCACATTTGATTCAAACTTTGCCGGAAGTGACCTCATAATCTTTTGCTTGATCCTCATATCTGAATATGGGTCACCTAGTTGATGGCTTTGATTGAAGAACTGATGCTCCTCCATCCTAATCGTCTCAAATTGGATTTGTAGAACTTGAAGCTTGGAATCTTTTACTACTTCGGTTCCATCATGAGCCGTTTCTAGAATCTCCATTTCCTACTTTGCGTTCCTAGTTGTTTGAATCAACTTGTATTGGTTATCGTCCATGGCGTAGATGATGGCATGCATTGCCTTGTTGTTCTACTTGGAAGCTTCCAATTCTTGTGAGCTCTATTGAGACTTAGGATTGAAGACTTCACTTCCATCTTCGGCGGTCATTGTTGGAGGAGTGTAGCCATCTTCAATTGTTATCCATGCATGGTCATCTATTTGGAAAAGATAGGATTCCATCTTGCCTTTCTATGATGCATAGTTCACCCCATTAAGCAAATGGGATTTTGTGCTTGAGGCTCCCTCATGTCCACCTCTGTTCCCACTGATAGTGTTTGGGGTTTATGAATGAGATGAATTCAACAAACAATATGCAAGATTCAAGACACACAAAGAGCAAGGATCACCTAAGTATATCTAGAAACCCGCTCTGATACCAATTGAAAATACACAAACACGTGTGTCTAATAACCTTAGGGGGGGGGGGTAAATATGTTTTAGTTGATTTATTACCAACTTTTCGACTTAACCAATTTTAATAAAGCTACCCCATATTAGCAATCAAACAATCTGAAGAAAAATGCAGAAAACAATAAAAACACAAGGATTGATTTACCTGAGAAACCCTTAAACTGGGCAAAACTCATGGGCTATCCTTCTAGCCACACACGGTCATCAAGTCCACTATTTGAATGAAAGTTTACAACCTAGGTTGACCTCTAGTCACACCATTCTTGGTCACTAACCCTTTCACTCTACCCAATAGGCCTTTAATAGTGATTCTAGACCAGTTTCTTGTGCACTAATCCACTTAGTCACAAGACTTAACAATCAATGAAGAGATTAAGCAACTAATAAGAATATGTAGAAATATTCTATTAGGCAATTAATGCTAGGCTACACTAAGTGCTTATCTAGAGATTTAAGGATTTCGATAAGTGCAAATCATAGATATCAATATCTAAATGCAAGGTAGGAAGATTTAGCTAGAGGGAAAAATGGTCCTAAATGCTTGCTATCAATGAACAACAATCTCAACCAACACAAAGTGACTCAATCATGTTCAAATAACATAAAGCAAGGAGTCATGAATTTAATCAACAAATAAAAGCCAAACCTAGGAAAACATGAATGTAAAAGTAAAGCATGGAATTCTAGAACATGATTAACATACCTAGTTAAAGAAAACAAGAAGGCCCATTATGAGATGATGCTTGGATGATGCTAAATGCACATGTGTATGTGTTTGGTTGAGTAAAGATTGGTTATTGGGAGTCTCTCTCACTAAGAAATCACTTTCTCTCACCAGAAATAAATTATGTACTCCTTAGATGAATTGGGGAAGAAGAAAATGTATATATATGGGAAAACACGAGTTGCTGATGAAAAGAAAAAATTGCCCTTAAACGGCCATTCGACAGTCAGGTCGGTTGTCGGGCCAATCGCCGAATAGATCACAGAACATCAGGTCTGATTTGGAGGTTTGGTTCAGCGGTCAGCCCGGCAGCAGAATGAATGGTCGAATCGGTCCAGAAAACACAACATTTTGGAGCAAAAATGGCTGTTTGGTCGGCGGTTAGGCCACCCGCTGAATCAAATGCAGAATGACACTAGAACCATCAGGTGTCAAACAGCGGTTTGATCGGCGGTTAGGCCAACCATCGACTCCCAACAAGAGGGAATCTTCACCAGATGAACAACGTGCTATAACAAAGCACACTAACGTGCGAGCGCGAATGTATCCATAACACATGGCAGGAAACGATCAACAGAAACACAGAATCACACTTAAGACTAACAAACAAATGCAAGATCAATGATCATACAATAAGTGTAGTCAACACAAATATGCAATCAAATAAACACACATGCAAGAGATATGGAAATGCATATAAAAGTGTGTGTGTGTGTACAACTAATTCTCTTCAAGGAGAGTTAAGCACAAGTGATATACTTTTGAAGCGCTATTGAGCTTGAGGTTGACATCGAAGCTTGATCACTAACACGAAGGCCTAATCTACCCTTACAAGCAAATCCCCAATGTGGTTTGTCAATGCAATGAGTTAATCAAAATATGAGAAACTTACACCAGAAGACTCACAAGTCGTAATGTGCGGGTGTTGTGCGGGAAGGGTTACCCGAGCAGTACCCTCACATTGCCGTGCAATAGTCACTAAAATGAGCATAACTCCCTCTAGAAGACTCAGAATCTCAATCCGTAAAAACTGATGAAAACAATACTTCTAGGGCTTTCTGAATTTATTTAGATCAAAACTTGGTTCAATCAAAGGAGGGAGATATGACCCTTCAAAGTTTGATGTTCTACATGAGCTTTTTACGATTTCAGCCCTTTTGCCTCCAAATCTCACTTTTTACCTGAAAATGCTTTGAATGCCTGAAATGACAAGAATAGAGCCATTAGACACTAAAACATGCTTGAATACAAGCTAAAAAACATGGAATTGATTGCCAAAATATAGCACAATTTTGGCACGATCAAATACCCCCAAACCAACCATTTGCTCTTCTTCGAGCAAACTTAAGACTAACAAACAAAGACTCAATACAATATAGACACTACTTGATCTAATAATTGCATAGACTCAAACAAACAATTCAAAAGTCGCATTTCCAACTAGTGGTGAGATACAATGGAGTGTGATAGAGAAGAGTAGACACATACAAAATGTTCTAAGGCAACTCGAAGGCACTAAACGGAATCTTGCACTATCACGAATCCCACACCTAAGAGCGCTCTCATATTGGAAACCACTCACTCTCACACCTCGAGCATAATTCGCTTTGACTCTAAGCCTCACATGGATACTCTCTTTTCTTTCCACTCAGAGTCCTAAGTTCACACTCATACAAGGTATGCAAAGATAGAGTTTATACATAGGAGGCTAATGCATTGCATACATTTATCAATGAAAGACCGTTAATATCTTGGTGAACTAGCCTAGGAAAAGAATCAAATGCCATGGACGTGAAAGATCATGCTTCAACAAACATTCCCAATCTAGACTAATCATGGATCAAGAAGATCTTTCCCTTGGGTTGTAATGGGGCCACGGGGTTTGATGCGGTGAACCAAAGAAATAGGAAAAATTTAGAGTTCAAAGATTACCAATCATGGTTAAACTCAAATACACACACACCCCGTACTAAGCTCTTTTAATAAATAATTTACATTATAGCGTCTAGGCTTACTTTCACATACATGTGCTTCATATTGTACTCTATATTGTGAATACTTTGTTTTGACTTTCAAGGCTCTTTCTTTGCTTTTCTTCTTTTTTTCTGTTTCTTTTTTTTTTCCTTTTTCACTTTTTGCCGTTGCACTTTTGCACCTTGCTTTTTGTCTTTTCTTCTTTTCTTTTGCACACTTACATTTGATAATTTGGCTCTAAGCTCAAATCTTGGCACTTTTACATTTGAGCCTATTCTTGCACACTTTAGAAGACATTGCCTAAGTACACTTTGTTCTCACATGAGAGCTTTACACCTTTCGACCACATAACACAACACACATACCCTACATGGTTGACAATATAGGGAAGGCATGTGTTTGGCTATGGCTATATGGTTAATATTTTGTTCCAAACGAAAGGGTAAGTGTTTGGCAGCATACTTGGCATTGAAGCACACATGAGGGATAAGGAATGTTTTTTAGGCAATATAAGTAGTTAATTTTATACACATTGTCTTAAATCATTTCCAAAATTTGCCTATCAAGGGAATGCATGCATCCATCAAGCAGTCCACAATAAATATGAAATGCAATGTCCTATGGCATGTGACGCACATGCCGAGAATAGTGTTTAAAGAATAGAATCATTGTAACACTCAAAGCGCTTTTTTCATAGGCTTGTGTTTGTGAACTCGCATGTGATCTCTACTATTATAACAAGGTGCAAGAGCACCGAGTCACCTCACCTCACCGAGTCATGCAAGTGAGACCCTAGAGTGACAACTAGTTACTACAAACACTAGAAATGTATACAAACACTCTCCACGAGCACACGCTCAAGACATCACACTCAAGCTAGTTAAAACTCGAAAATCTTGGCAATGCAACAAATGACTCAAAAAGAACAAAAATGACTCAAAACATAAAAAGACGACTCTGTAGGGAAAAACACGCGGCGGAAGCGAAAAATTGAGTTTGTATAATTTAATAAATTATTCAATATAATATTGTGACTTTATCAAAAACTTCCTAATTTGACTAGATAAATAAAATACTTTTATTTATCTACTTATCAAATATAGTCTTTGATACTTATCATACTACCAATAATAGTATGACACTAGGAATCCTTCTCCTAGTTAGAAAAAGATTTTGACTTTTAATCAAACAATTAATTAATTAATTGATTAATTTCCATTTGATTAATTAATAAATAAAACAATATATTAGACTAATTACTTAGCCTTGCCTCCCATATATATATATATATATATATATATATGGGCACTATATATTGTTTTTATATTTTATTAAATCCATTGGACTTTAATAAAAAGTCTACATGTGAACTAGATCTATTCTTACTATAAAAGAAACAAGTCCACATGCCTTAAATTTAATACATTAATATAATCTAGCAGCCCATTTAATTAAAATGTGCAAATTATATTCTTAATGTATTAATGGAATGCTAAACGCACCCCATTAGGGCCACCCTAGGATTCCTACATCTTTAGCCGCTCATTCCAGGCCTTTTTGAAGACTTACCGCGTGTCTTGATCCCACATGACCATACCACTCCAAAACTTTTGGATTCCGAAATCCAAAAACAATTCTTGATGGACCTAGAAATTGGTCCGGTAGAATATATCAAGTGATCCATGCAAGTTCGTGCGGATTGGGGATCTTGGCGGGCTATTTAATTTAACAAATGATTCACTTAGGTCCAATCTATTAATTTTAGCTCATTCCACTAAAGAGCTAAAATTGAACTCTTAAATAAAGATAGAATAAGATAATATTTCTCATTCGTACCCTAGACAATTTTATTGGAGGTAGTGTATCCTCGTGCAGAATATCAGTAATCGCCAAGAGCTCATAGACCGCCTATAGCTCTCCTAGTTACCATATTTACTCATATGACCACATTTTGAACTTGGATATTTTGACTTGTCCAGAAGCCATGTTTTAATAGACACTATTGAAAACTTAACGTTAAGATTTAACATCCAATACCTCAAAATATCCATATGATGTTATTCTATTCACATTTAATAAATAGAGCCACGATGTCCATATCTATAAATGAAGTCCTCTTTCGATTAACAAATTAATACCACCAAACTATCAAGGATAGACTATGCTATATAATCGTACTCATTAATAGCTCAAATGATAACACTTGTAACCATAAGTCCATCCTTTATCTCAGGATAGAGATAGACTCTCCGATTGTCCTCAAGTGAAAACTTTTATCCATTGATGGTTCTGGATAAAGTATTTCACAGTGATCCTATTCAATGCACCTAGTGCACTAGATTATTTTGCCCAAAGACAATACACTTTAATGATTTTAAACTGATCATAACACATTTGATCCCACTCAAATGCTAGCAAAAGAATCTACAAGTTTAACAAGATAAAGGCGCCCAACCTTTATCTTAAGTTGTGAATATTGTTAAAGACTAACTAAAGAATTGTGTCTACCTCATACATATCCAGATGTACAAACAATTCTTCATCTCTCGTAGTCTTTTGATCTTATGATTATTTACTTTTGACAATTATAATAATTAAACTATAAATGCTATTAGATTTGTTAAACTAGAAATCACTTTATTAATATGAAAAAGATTGTCAAATACATCATTACACTTTTGCTATTGAGCATAATTCTAACAGACTCAACAAGGCGTCTACACCCCAAACCAAAACTCAACATTGTCCCTAATTATGGAAATAAGAGAGCCCGGCCTAACGGCAGGCACCTAACTTGACGCAATCACACAAACCTAGGCACTGATCATGCACAATCAATGCCCAACAAAAATAAAAGACTAAAAAAAAAGGCTCAGCAAATAAAGGCAAACAATGCAATATTATCATTAAGCACAAAGGCACACAGATTCATGCTCAAAACCAACATCACGCATTTACCAAAAATAACAGAATGGGGGCATAACAACCCCCTAACCGAATTAAACTATATGCATAAACATAAGACCCGTACAAAACTGCATGCATCAAAACTCCCAAACCGAATTTGGGCTATATATGGCAATGAAACTTGTACACTTGCGTGCATCATTCACAAGAGCCTTCGGCTCACTCATCATAAAAAATATTCAATCAAATCAAAAATATATCCATAAAAAATATCCAATCATGCACAAATTATACCATCCACACAATATCCACCAAAATCTACACCAATTATTCAACTAAAGCAATTAAAAACAAAAACAAGAAAGAGTTCAGAAACAAAAAATGAGTTTAGGAAATCAAAACCAAGGTGGGTTGCCTCCCACAAGCGCTCTATTTATCCTCTGGGTAAGTCATTGTCATGGCGCTTTGGCTCTCCGAACACTAAGGAGACACTCCCTCCTTGCAAGCTTCTCCTATGAAGATAAGGCTCTTGCTCTTTTTATGAGCACTCTTAGCTTGCCTGTCCATCCAAGATGCGCAAGTTGTCATTGGTTCCTCCCAAGAGATTGAGAACCTAGCATCATCGCAAAAGCTGCAAAATCGCTTCCTCTAGAAGCTAAAGATACTCTACACACTCACAAATCATATTAGAGAATTCAGGCAAACATGATTCCACTAAATACGTGCAATTGCCAACCTAAAGCTTATGCCACTTATTTAAGAAGAACAGACTTAAACAAACTAAACAAATCCCACGATAGATTTTTTCCCCAAACCTAGCCCTTCCCATACATTTAATTGCACATGATAACAAATTGACGGATGAGAACTTAGTCTAAGAGAAAAATAAACAAGGTACTTTCGCAAAGGACAAAGAAAAACATGAAAACATAAAATGTAAAATGATTCAAATAATGAATCCACACCCCCAAACCTAATCTAAACATTGTCTTCAATATTTATATGACATGAAGTGCATGGACAATGCAAGTAAGATTTGAGAGATAGAGACAATACACAAAAACTAACAAATAAAATAAACCTAAGATCTAAGAACAATACAAACCCACTCTTAGATCTAAACAAAAAATAAAAATCACAAACAAATAAAAACAAGCATAGCATCTCTTCATAAAGCACATAGGCGGTTTCTGCCTTATCATCAACTACTATTCCACAAGTACAATTAATAACATCAAACCCTTCCCAAAGCATTTAAGCACATACATCGATGCACTCCAATCAACTCACTCACATATGCTCTGATAATATACACAATAGCCATAAACGTTTAAGCTATGCCTATATAAATAGGGTAATATAAAGATAGAAACAGTGAGAGGAGTCGATACCGAAGTTCCAATTTTTGGGAAGAAGTTTGCAGAGACACTACCTCTAGCTGCGCTAGGTCCTCTTTTCCACTTGATGCTCTCTGAGGCACTACTCACGTCCTTGGTTGCATTAACCACATAGACCGTCTTGGGGCTGCCATTTTGCTTGGTGAAGTTTTTTCATTGCCATAAATGCACTCACTGTTCTCTTGAGTTGTGAGGTCTTAGCTTTGGCGTTTCATTTTGTAATTGTTGGTCACTACTCCAACCTTGATTTGATTGCTCATCAACCTGGAAATTTTCTTTCCTTGCACAAACACAACTCAAACAACATCAAAAAAGCATATGCTTTAAACAAAAAGTGAAATAATAAACAAACACAAACAACTAACAAAAGAAAACTAACAACATATTTACATTACTACATTATTCGCTAAAACTAGAAACAATTAATGAATAGGACACCTCCGTGGCAGCGACACCATTTTTGAATTGGCTATTTTTGTCATTACCAAATTGCGATTCAAAAAGATATTTATAAGAAGTCCTACGCAATGTGCTCTAAAGTTTGAAAACTAGTAAAGCGGCAAGCGAGGGTATCGTCCACAGGGAGGTGTCATCCGCCGACCGTGTCACATTTTATTAATTATCAAAAGCAATCTATATAAGAACCTGACAAGGGTGAGAGTGATGTGTGTGAAGTGTAGCATTTGAGTGAGTGTGTGTGTGTGTGTGTGTGTGTGTGTGTGTGTGTGTGTGTGCGCGCGCGCAACAAGAGCATAAAAATAAAGATAAGAAAAATAAGAGAGTCTAGAGGGATGAGAATGGTGGTTAAATGAGATAAATGTAAAAATAGGGTGGATATGAGAGATGCAAGAAAATGAACACAAAAGGTACTCAACACCACAACAACATTCGCGCCACTCACAATAACTAACCACATCGACACTCCGAGCATGGGTTCAACCTAACCTCTAGTACGACCTCTAGATGTAGAAATGGGGAGAGTCGTCTAGTCCTCTAAAGCTACTCACTGAGAGTGTATCACGTGAGCAACTACTAAGGACTGTGTTTTAGCACATATATTAAAGAGATAGAAATAAAATCGACCACTGATCGCTACTCACCTATCACGTGCAACTACCAATGGATGCATTAAGCATGAAAAAGGGACCCCATACCACTACTCACCGAGAGTGTATCATGCGAGCAATGACCAAGAGTCGCAACCCTCGATTGCTACTCATCAAGAGAGTATCGAATGAGCAACGCCTAAGGGTCACATAAAGCGTGTAGGTTTATAGAACCGAAACCCACATATGCATAGTGTGTGCTTTTCATGAATTCCACCCAAACAACCAAAAATACTCAAATCAATCCACAACATTCATTTCAGATAATCCATCGACATACGAGCCATCATGGAATGTTTAATTAATCTACTCATAAATTACATTAATCTACTCTTAATCCCAATTATGAACACACATCAATTTCTACCATACATGAATATGAATGTAAAGACAAGAGCTATCCTTGAACATGTATCAAGAAGGGTCATCATGCCTAGTTTAACACAAGTCAAGTGTCAAATTATAAAGCAATTGAATGGGACATAACTTGAAGAAATCAAATACAAGTCAGTCAAATAAATGTAACTAGTGTTAGGTTTACATATTTCCCAATTGGGGATACACATCAAAGAAGAAAATAACAAAAAGAAGAGTAAAAAGAGGAAATCCAATTTTCATCTCGAGTCTCCATCCTCTATTGAAGCCCCTACTCATAGACAAGGTAGAGTGCTCTTTCCTCTTGAATCCTTCTCAAAGATGGATGGTGATGGTAGTAGGTGGTGGTGGAGAGGTAATCCATGGAGGAAAACCTCCATGGATGCTTTTTGAAGTTCCTCTCTCTCTTGATTTGGTGAAGAAGATGTTTGGAGAGGGTTTTTATATTGAATGGATAATTATATGA
The DNA here is from genome assembly GCA_033220585.1 of Dipteronia sinensis. Taxonomy (NCBI): domain Eukaryota; kingdom Viridiplantae; phylum Streptophyta; class Magnoliopsida; order Sapindales; family Sapindaceae; genus Dipteronia; species Dipteronia sinensis. The sequence continues at coordinate 12,915,183 of CM065638.1, read as the reverse complement.
ATGAATTTTTGGGTCTTGAAGAAAGTGGTGTATTTATAGGTTTGGGAGGCTAGGGCATGGTTTGGGCATGAAAGGACAACATTGACCCTATAAAATTACCTAAAACCCATCATTTGGCTATTGCCGGAAGACTCACGACACGCATTGTGCCGGTGGTGTGCGCGAATGGTTACCCGCGCAGTACCCGTACACTTTCGAGCAGCAGTCACTAAAATAGGCATAACTCCCTCTATAAGACTTGGAATCGCAATCCGTAAGACCCATTGGAAACTAGACTTTCAGGGATTTCTGAATATATATGGATCAAAACTTGGTTCAATCAGAGGATGGAGATATGACCCTTCAAAGTTCGTTGTTCTGCACGAGCTTTTTACTATTTCAGCCCTTTTTGCCTCAAAATCTCACCTTTTGCCTAAAAATGCATTGAATGCTTGAAATGATAATAATAGAGCCATTAGATACCAAAACACACTCGAAAAAAGCTAAAAGATATGGAATTGAGGGCAAAAATATGGAACAATTTTGGCATGATCAGTTAGAAGTCCTTGCATGTTACTACAATGTGACCACTGTGTGAACGATGTGGCTACGCTGTACATTATCACAGTGGTGGCTGTGCTGTAATTTGGCTGCACTAATATGCTTAAAATGATATGCATGAAATGCTTTTGATTGCTCTATTGCAAATGTGTGTAAATGCAAATGAGAAGACTAATCAATAAGGATCTAGTATCCATGCAATCAATAAGGATTTTATATCCAAATTAGTCTTCTCTCTCTTCTTATGGTTTGAGCAAGACAACAACCAAAAAAGATTACATATCCATTCCATCAATAAGGATTCTATACCTATGTCTTGTTTGGCCTTTAAGGATTGATATAGTTGTTTGTGTGTTGAAATGTTTTCAAAAAACTATATCTTGTTTTGCTTATGACAAAAGGGTACAAATTGGTCTGAATTCTTTTGGAAACTCTTTTGATGTTTGCTTTACCAAATACCGTTGCTTGAACTTTAATGTTATATGTCTTGCTTGCAAAGCAACAATTTTTTACATATTTTCTTTAAAATTAAACTCCTTGAATCTCTCTCAATTATTTAAGTTGCATAAAGTATAAGTATATGATCGAGCCAAATATGTCATATATTTTGGCCCTCATATCCGTTCTCTTTGTCTCGTTCTTGGGTTCTTTTTATGTGTATTTATGGCTCTTTTTATTGATATTGCAGGCATAAGGTGAAAAAACAAGATGAGGGATAAAAAGGACAAAAGGTGCAAAAATGGAAGTTTGAAGGCCATAGTGCACGGGTAGCACGGGTAGCATACTCGTGCACTACCTGTGCACATGAAGAGGAATTTTAAGGAGGCCAAAGTGCATGGGTAACTGTACGGGTATTACCCGTGCACATTGCTCAGACCAGAAGAAAAAAAAAAGAGATTTGGTGACAAAAGAGCAGAAATTGTAAAAACAGTGTGTGCAGATTATCTAACTTCAAAGGGTAATATCTCCCTCCTTGGACTGAACCATGTTTTGAATTGCATATATTCAGAAAGCCCCAGGAGTCTAGTTTTCAGCAGTTTTGGATTGTGATTCTAATTTTTCTAGAGGAAGTTATGGCCATTTTAGTAACTGGTCCGCAGCTGTCCACCGGAACTGCACGGGTAACCTACCCGTGCAACACCAGATTTTTTACCTGTGCACCGCACCTTCCAGCACAAAAAAAGGATGGGTTTTAAGCAATTTTTAGAGGGGCAATGATGTCCTTTCATGCCCAGATCATGCCATAACCTCCTAAGCCTAAAAATACACCATTTTCTTATTGAAAACTCTCTCTTCCACACTTCAAAATTTCGACCCTCTTCCAAACACGAATTTTCTCCCATTTTTATCTCTAATTACTGACCCTATATCTAGGAATCATTCCCCCACCATATCCTAACCATCTTACATCATCTTCATGTTGTGGTTTTTGCCCTAAAGCATGTCATTTGTAAATGTGATTTGAACATAAATAAAAGAAGTAGTATATTCATTCATTTTGTGTCATACTTTATATATAATATGTGCACTTAACATCCAAGATTACAGGATGTAATTTTTAACTGAGTATATGAGTGTCATATATAGATGGATTCTGTTTGAAATGAGCAATCTAAAGAGTTCGTAGATAACAAATAAAGCTGGGTACTTATTTGTTGTTAATCTACAGCTGCGGTCCATTCCGTAAGGTACGGTGATCTTATCCTGAATCATTCATATGGTGATATGAGAATGGAGACACCTTGTATGATGTGATCATATAGGACTGGGCCACGATTTATATGAATCTCTCACTAAGATCCGTTTACACTGAGATTCATATATATATATCTACAAATGATGGCTATATGTGTGTGATCTTAATCCTGAGTGTCTTATCGACTCCTTCAGGTTAGGTCATAGTCTTTGATGTACCATGGTTGAGGTCAGAGTTGCATTCCCGATTTATATGCTCTGTATGTTGGGATTTTAGTTTGACTTGTGGCTGGGAAGGTTTGTACACAATAGTGGAATCCACTCCTTTTTGCGAGAAGTAGATGGTAGTACCCTTAAAGGTTGATTTGGGGATTGCACAATATGATCGATCTCCTAATTTCGTGAGGAATGTAGGATTTATTGTCCATTAGAGAAACAATGGTACTTAATGGAAAGATATAATTAGAGGGGTATAACGGATATTATGACCCAACTCTAATTATGAACTACTTGTGGAGGATTATACCATATGTAATAGCTATATCGATAGACACCGAAAGTTAATGGTTTGTGTAAAAACATCTACAGTTGAGAGAGTGCACCTTCGGATTTTTAGTGGAATAACTCCGGAGTTAATAATCATGAAATTTTAATTAAAGAGTTTAATTAATTATTTCTAAGGATTATTGGATCTCAAAATGTTGTGGGTCCATTAGGTCCCCTTGCTAGCCCGATCGTTTTAGGTAACAAGGGTCACAGTTAATTAATTGGATTGTTCAATTAATTGTCTTACGAAAGTGACACGTATTCATTCAGGGATTAATTGAATCATGAGATTATTTAATTAATATATTAATAATTAAATTAATTAAATAATTAGATTATTTAATTAATGAATTAATAATTATTAATTATTAATTGGAGGTTGTAGGTTCAAATCATAACTGAGACATAAAATAATTACATTATTTTATTCTTAGTTATGTGTAGTATTTAAGTTTAAGTCAACTAGAGTTATGTGGGAGTTAGAATCCTACTCTACCTAGGACACTTAAATACTAATTATCTATTGAATATATGGAGATATATTTGGAAAGAGATAATGGTCTAGTTTGAAAAATATATAGAGATATATTTAATATAACTAGATAATAAATAAAATAGAAAAAACTAAAAAAGCAATCAATTATCTATATTTTGAGAACCTGATTCACGCATAAAAAAAAGGAGACACAATGAGTGGTGCGGCGAACAAGAGAGAAAAAAGAAAAAGAAAATTTCCTTTTTGCTTTTGACACAAAGTGGCCGAACTTCACCATACAAGGCAAGGGGTTGTTTTTGTGTGTCTCTTCTACCTCCATTCAAGTTTTTTGAAGATCGTGACGTGCCCACACGTAGTATCAGATCACGGGACATAACGAGGAAGACATGGTGGTTCAAAACAGAATAAAGCTTAAATAAACGAAGGAGTTGGTCTACAAGGGTATGATCCAATTCCATTTATATAGTCCTATATATTGTATACGGTTTACATGTTGCATAAATTTTTTAAAACCCCGTTTCTGCTGTACAACATAAATCAGGGTTCCTACACTTTATTATTTACTACTCAACAAAGGACACTTGAAGATAGGATTCAAGCTTGAAGGAAAGAGAATATCTACATGAGTCTTCTCTATCTCTCTTCTCATATTTATTTTCATTTTGTTAATAGCCAAAATTGGCTAAGGATCAAAGGGAAATTTTCCACCCTCCAGACCTGGCTTCATGCCCGAGATTTTCCACCAGGAGACCATGTTACCCAAAGCTGAGCTACTATACCGCCCCGTAGGAATAAGGGCAGGCTCCAGAAACTTCGAAATAGAGCCCGGAATGGTCAGATCAAGCCCGCGTCACCGAACCTAAAAACAGGAAATCCCCCCGAAGTTAAGGTTACCTCGTAATTTCTCCAGTAGCTCGCCTATACCTCGCTGATACAGAGGGGTGTCCATAGGGGGCCGCACTTAGCTTCAAAAGGTCAAGGGAGGCCAGACCTAGCTCCTAGCTGGACGAAACTTCTCAATATCGGGGCCAGAACACTGATAGACCTCACTAAACTGATGTACCACAACGTGATACATTCAACGACCCCTATGGAATCATGCTAGACCCGAAGATACACAGGATCACATCTAAAGACGTTACATACAGACATAACAAGTAATAGAGTCTAAGTAGGAAACAAATTGATTTCCACCAAGATATCCTCAACTGGGCAATTAACTCAAAGTCAATAACATTTAAAGGTAAAAATCCCGTCCAATAAGGAGGAAGGAGAAAATCAAGGGGGAATCAATGAGATTAAACCTATGAAGATATTGTATAAAGGAGGGACTTCCTCCTTCTGAAAAGAGGAGACTACTATTCGACAGGCACACAACAAGTACCCAACTATCCCTAGAGAAAAGTGAGAGCAATTTGAAAGAGAGAGAGAGATGTATACCATATGTTATCAATAAAGGAAGACTTTTATTTCTTTCGAGTAGCTAACAATATCATTGTCTCCTTGTCATTTCATTAGGCACTGTCATATACATATACATTCTACCTTGGTCATCACCTACACGGTAATGATCTTGAGGGTGCTAACTGAGATTTATTGCCCCGAGCAAAATTTCTGTTAACACTTTCTGGCGCCGTCTGTGGGAAACAAAGCCTACACCCAGTTAATCAGATCAACTATTTACATTTACATTTTCGTTGTTTTACAGGAACTATGAGGCTCCGCTCTTCCCAAGGCCAACATGGAGTTTCGGAGCAACCCATGGTGAGGCCTACGCGAAAAGCCCCAAGAAAGGGGAGAAAGTCAGGATATGGTAGTCAAGCTCCGGTCCAAACAACTAATGCGCGGGCTTCTGGCCACCCTATAGTGAGTCAGGCCGCGCTCGACCAACAAGCTGCAGCCTTTGTGGAAACCGTCCGCATCCGTTTGCTCGCTGAACGCATCATGGTCCAGCCAACCAACCTGAATGATTAGGGAGAGCAGAGCAGGTTCGAAGCTAGGCAGCCTGCCTTCGATCGCCTGGGACCTCCTCTTCCAGAGCCAGCTCGAGACAGGTCGGGGCCCTAACTTTCGATCCGGGATAGGCTGGGACCCATGCCCCCAGTTCCGAAAGGACCTTCACAATATCAACCCAGGCTAGTTAAATCTGCCGCAAATGCTTTTACCCGGAAGCAACAAGAGCTATCACATCCAACTGCATCAAGGAGGAACGCCCAGGCCTAAGAGGAGGAGAGTAGACAAACTTCCAAAATGGATCTTGTCCATGAGGGGGACCGGATAGAGGTTGCCAATTCATCAGAGAGACTCGATAGTGAAGAATCTGAGGTCAATTCAAAGAAGCCTGGGAACAAGCGACTGAGGGATCAGCTGGCAATGCTACAGAAGGAGGTCCAGCAGATAAGAAAAGGAAAGAATAAGGAGGATAAAAAGGATCCCCTGAGCGAGATGAACGCTCCATTCACTAAAAGGATCCGGGAAGTGGAGCTCCCAACAAAATTCAAAATGCCAGCAGATAAGTTCTCTGGAACGGAGGATCCTCTAGCCATCTGGAAAGCTTCGTTCAATAGATGGAGGTCCAGAACACTACCAGAGCAGCTATGTGTAGGATGTTTGCAACGACCCTAACCGACTACGCGGAAAACTTGGTTCAGGATGCTGCCTGCTGACAGCGTGGATTCCTTCACGAAGTTATCAACAAATTTTTGCTCGCAATTCCAAGGGGTCAAACCTCGTCCGAAAGATCCCATACACCTCCAATATGTGATTCAAGAACGGAGTGAGACACTTCGGTTGTACGTGGATAGTTTTCACAAGGAGGTCATACAAATGAGAGTTTTCACCGAGAAAGAAACTCTCGCCAACTTCAGGCCGAACCTATGGGCGAGAAAGCTTTTCCGTTCCTTCGCCAAGAGACCTTTCGAGACTGACCAGGAGGCCTACGATCGGGCTCTTGAGTAGGTCGAGATCGACTAGCAACTCAAAGTCAAGATGGAACACGACGACATGAGAACGGCGAAGCGTCTGAAAAAAGAAGCCCCCAAATTTGAGCCAGTTCAGGAAACTCAAAATAAACCTCCCAATAGGTCAACCTATCACATCCCCGCTCCTCAGCACAAGCAAGAAAAATATCCAGCAAGACGAACCCCTCCCCAGGCTTCGCCACCTCCCAGGACCGTGGCCCCCGTAATGTAAGGGGAGAAAGGGTATGACTACTACACTCCTTTGAACGCTTCCAGGGAAACGGTCTACCTTGCTATACAAGATAAATGGCTGCTCCAAAAGCCCTCTCCCATGAAAGCCCCAGCTGATAGGAGGAACCGGTACAAGCACTGCGACTTCCACGAAGACGTGGGCCACAACACTTCAGAGTGCTATAATTTGCGCAACCAGATTGAAGCCCTGATAAGGAGGGGATGCTTGATTGAATTCTTACAACAGATCAGAGATAAGATTCAGACTGGAAGGGAGGTACAAGTCGAGATCCGTGAGTACGCAGAGAAGATGAAAGGGGAACAGACTGACTTAATGTAACAGATCCAGGTGATACACACCATTAGCGGAGGTCCCACACTAGCTAGAATTTCCAATAATTCCTGACAAAACCACGCGAGGAAGATTCCCCGTATCGAAGAAAGCCGGGGGATCTTCTAGGTCAGCCAGAGCCCGATGGAGCCCTCCCAGTCAGCACAAATCGTTTTCACTGAAGCAGATGTCTTCGATACCGTGCAACCTCATGATGATCCCATGGTAATCACAATATAGATTGCCAACTGTCTGGTCCATCGCGTGCTCGTAGATACAAGTAGCAGTGTAGATATCCTCTTCAAGGATACTTTGGAAAAATTAAACCTAAAGCAACATTGTTACAATAGCTGTACCACTCCACTTTATGGGTTCACTGGTAATTTGATCATACCAGTGGGGTCGATGATCCTCCTAGTAATCATTGGAATCACCCCTCTCCAACAGAATGTTATGACCGACTTTGTTGTGGTTGACACCCCATCGGCCTACAACGCCATCCTAGGGAGACCATTCCTGTCCTCCTTGAAGGGAGTCTTGTCCATATACCATAATGTTCTGAAATTCCTGGTTAGAACCAAGGTCGGAGAGGTACGCGGAGACCAGTAGGGAGCCAGGAAATGCTACGCAGTGTCTGCTAATCCTACAGTTTTAGCAAAACAATGTGTATAAGTGGCATTAGTCTAGGAAGACATGGAAACGTCCCGGATAATCCAGGAAGAAATGGAGCCCGTGGAGCATCCTCAGCATCCAGAAAGCAAACTTATTATGCCTTATAAGGAGGAACAGAGCAATGAGTGGGCCAGCGGACAGCCCGTAGATAGACTTGAAGAGATACCCATCAGAAATGACGATCCCTCCAAGGTTATCAAGGTCGGGGCCACCCTTGAACCAGAAATGAAAGAAGGTTTAATTAATCTTCTCAGGGAATTCAGCTACATCTTCGCTTGGAGCCATGACGAAATGCCTAGAATCCCGGCATCATTGGCCGCACATCGACTAGCTGTAGATCCAACAGTCAAGCCCGTCAAACAGAAGAGGCGTCATTTCAAGGCTGATAGGAACGCTGCGGTGCAGGAAGAGGTAGATAAATTGATCAAGGCAGGGTTTATCAGAGAAGTACGCTATCCCGAATGGATCGCCAACTTGGTCATGGTTACGAAGGCGAATGGGAAGTGGTGTATGTATGTTGATTACACCGACCTCAACCGAGCTTGTCCAAAAGACAGTTTTCCTTTACCAAAGATCGATCAGATGGTTGACTCCACGTCCGGAAATAAACTTTTGAGTTTTATGAACGCGTTCTCAGGATACAACCAAATTAAAATGCACCCGGCTGACCAGGATAAAACCATTTTCATTACTGGGCAGGGCTTGTACTGCTACAAGGTGATGCCATTTGGTTTGAAGAATGCGGGGGCTACATACCAGCGACTGGTTAACAAGCTGTTCAAGCCCGAGATAGGAAGGACGATGGAGGTATATATCGACGACATGATCACAAAATCACCAACCGCAGAAGGACATCGGGAAGACCTTCGCAAAACCTTTCTCATACCGAGAAAACCAGATGCGGTTGAGCCCCACCAAGTGTGCCTTCGGGGTAACAATGGGGAAGTTTCTAGGCTACATTGTTCATGAGAGAGGTGTAGAGGCCAACCCAGAAAAAATCAAAGCTATCTTGGACCTGGAATCCCTAACATCACTCAAACAGGTACAAATTATGACTGGACGTGTAGCGGCGCTCAATAGGTTTATCTCTCGCTCCACCGATAAATGTCTCCCTTTCTTCAAAGCTATCAAACAAGGGAAAAACATGAAGTGGAGTCAGGAGAGAGAACTAGCCTTCCAAGCTTTGAAAGAATACCTAACAAGCCTGAAAAAACACAAAGTGTGTCTAATACAACCTAGAGGGGGGGGGGGGGGGTGAATAGGTTTTAGTTGATTTATTACCAACTTTTTGACTTAATCAATTTTAATAATCATACTCCATATTAGCAATCAATCAATCCAATATAAATAAGCGGAAAACAATAAAAACACAAGGATTGATTTACGTGAGAAACCCTCCAACTGGGCAAAACTCACGGGCTATCCTTCTAGCCACATACGGTCCTCGAATCCACTATTTGAACGAAAGTTTACAACCTAGGTTGACCTCAAGTCACACCTACTTGGTCACTAACCCTTTCACTCTACCCAACGGGCCTTTAATAGTGATTCTTGACCACAAGCTTGTGCACTAACTCACTTAGTCACAAAGCTTAACAATCAATGAAGAGGTTAAACAACCTATGTGAATATTTAAAAGATATTCAAACATGCAATTAATGCTAGGCAACAATAAATGCTTATCTAATGATTTAAAGATGCCAATAAATGCAAATCCTAGATATCAATAACTAAATGCAAATGCATGAAGATTTAGCTAGAAGGGTAAAATCGTCCTAAATGCTAGCTATTAATGAACAAGGCTCTCAACCAACAAACAACAACTCAGTCATGTTATAAATGCCAATAATCATAAAGATATGCAATAAAATCACATAAAAGAGCTAACCCTAGGCAAACAAGAACATAAATAAATACAATGAGATTTAGAGCATGTTCAAGTTACCTAGTCAATGAAAGCAAGAAGAATCCATGATGAGATGATGCTTGAAGATGTTAGATGCACATGGATTTGTGTTTGGTTGAGTAAAGATGAGTTCTTGGGAGTTTCTCTCTCTAAGGGAAGCTTGGCCTATCAAAAATGGCTTCTTTAACTCATGAAAAACGAGCAAGGAAGAAGATAGAGTATATATAAGGGAGCCCTAGTTAAAACTGCGTCGTTTTGAACTTAGGACACAAAATCCCGTCAATACCGCTAGATGGACCGCGTCTCAGGCAAGTGTCCAGACCGCGGTACACACAACAGTGCACCGTCTGGACAACAACGCGGTGCAAGGCGCTGTGCATGCAGGTGCACAGGCCCGGTATTGGCAACAGAGGCCTATTGGACAGCACCGCGACTTGGGTCGCTTTGCGTGCACGTGTACAGGAAGCGGTACAGGGAGCATGACCCTGCTGAGGTATACCGCTCTGTATGCCGCGGTGCAAGCATGTCTTGCCAAGCGGTCTAGGCCGCCTTAAGAGAGGAAATTCTCTTTTCTAGGCAAACTCAACACACTAAGTGATGTGAAAAATGTGCAAATGTGGAGTGTGAAAAGAGGCATACAATACATCATTCAATAACATGAAGATAAGAACAATAATGCATGCAAGTGAGTGTGTGCAACTAGATCTCTTCAAAGAAAGTTAAACTAGTGAGATACCTTTGAAGTGCTCTTTGAGAGAGATGATGTCCTTGAAGCTTGATCACACTCACGAGGCCTAAATTACCCTTACAAAGAATAATCCCCAATGTAGTTTGTCAACGAAATAAGCCAATCAAAATATGAGGAACTTACAAAGCCCACCGTTGTTAGTCAAGCCAGTTCTTAGAGATGAGCTGCAAATCTACCTGGCCGTATCAGAAACTGCAGTAAGCGGAGCTTTGGCCAAGGAGTGTGGCGATGGTTTTCAAAGACCCATATACTATGTGAGTCATGCTTTGAACAAGTCAGAGAGAAATTACATTCTCCTGGAAAAGCTCGCTTATGCTCTGGTGATCTCAGCGAGGAAGCTCCATCCCTATTTTCAAGCTCACACAATAGCAGTGGTGACAGACAAACCTCTCCACCAATTCTTGCAAAGACCAGACGTGTCTGGAAGGCTAGTCTTATGGGCCCTAGAGCTCTCTCAGTTCTATTTAAAGTATAAGCCCCGAACCACGATTAAGGCACAGGCTTTGGCTGACTTCATGGTAGAATTTTCGGCGCTCTCAGATCAAGAGGATCCCTCAGCACCAAATGAGATCCCTGAAAAGACATCCAAGATCGACAATTAGCCGAAAGGCTGTAATCCATAGACCCTCTTTACAGATGGAGCATCCAGGCAAGCTGGGGGAGGAGCTGGCATAATTTTAATAGACCCGGAGGGGACTGATTTCTGTCACTGTTTCAGATTCGAGTTTAAAGCCACCAATAATGAAGCAGAGTATGAAGCCCTCCTAACTGGGATGAAGGTAGCCATCGAACTAGAGGCTGATTACCTACAAGTCAAGAGCGACTCATTGCTTGTTGTCAATCAGGTGAATGAGGTGTACCAGGCAAAAGGGAGATAATATGGTGGCCTATCTAAAGCTAGCTCAGTTGCTAGAAAATAAGTTTAAGGGGTTCAAGATCGATCAGGTCCCTTGACACCAAAACCATCGCGCAGATGTTCTGGCTAAAATAGCGGCAAACGGAGGCCAATCCTTACCATGGGGAATTCCCCTCCAAGTGATCTCCCAACCAAGCATAGCCACAAATAAAAAAATCTGCTCCCTGGATCGCCAGCCTTGCTGGATGGACCCGATCGTCGCCTACCTCCTTGAGGGGGAGCTTCCCGAAGAGCCCGACCAAGCCCGAAGAATTAAAAGACTCTCGGTCCGATATTGTTTGGTAGAGGGGTACCTCTACAGAAGGGGCAGATCCCTCCCCTTACTTAGGTGCTTGCATCCTGATGATGCTAAATGGGCACTAAGAGAGGTCCACTCTGGGGACTGTGGGAACCATATAGGTGGGGAAGCTCTAGCATATCAGGTGCTTCGTATGGGGTACTATTGGCTGACCATCCACCAAGATGCAATGAGTTTTGTTCTATCTTGCGAGCCATGTCAAAGAACATTAAACTTGAACCACCAGCCACCTGAGCGACTGTCGTCCCTCAGTTCACCTTACCCTTTTGCCATGTGGGGAATCGACCTAATTGGATCACTCCCTACCGCTCCCGGATAAATGAAACATGCTATCGTGGCTATCGACTACTTCACAAGATGGGTCGAAGCAGGGCCTCTTTCTCGGATATCAGAAAAGAATACGACCAAGTTCATTAAATCCAATGTGGTATGTAGATTCGGGACCCCTCTCATCATTATAGCTGACCTAGGGAAGCAGTTCAACAACGCCCGATTCAAAGATTTCTGCAAAGGATTGGGGATCGACCTCAGGCTCGCTTCAGTAGCCCATCTCCAGACTAACGGGCTGGTGGAATCCACCAACAAGACTATCAAGAAACTTCTAAAGAAGAAACTACAGTAGAAAAAAGGCAAATGGGCCGAAGAACTGCCAGAAGTCCTCTGGGCATACCGGACTACAAAGAGAACAGCTACCGGGGAGACACCTTACTCCCTGACTTTCGGAGTTGAAGCGGTCCTCCCCATCGAGCATAAATTAACCTCGTTCAGGGTACATCACTTTGAGCCCAAAAGTAACGAGGTCAAGCTTCGGGCTAATCTGGACCTCTTAGAAGAGAAACAAGACTGGGTAGCGGAGAAAGTGGCAATCTACCAAAGCAAGATTGCTAGATATTTCAACCAAAAGGTCAGAGCCCGAAGTTTCAAGGAAGGGGATCTGGTGCTTAGGAAAGTGACCCTGAATACTCGAAAAAGGTCGGAAGAAGTCTTAAATCCCAATTGGGAAGGGACATATTTGATAAAGCTAGTTGCTCGCAATAGAGCCTACAAACTCGAAGACATGGTCGGACGACCCATCGACCACACTTGGAATGCAGATCATTTGAGGAAATTCTACCCTTGAGTAGGGAGTTCTCAAGCAGACTACCCCCATTTAGGTTTCATTTGAATCCCTAATAAAGATGTGCTACATCCCGAACATCAATAAAGTCATTTTTCTCTTTCATCTTTATCTCCAACTATGTTCAACAGTAGTGTCTACACCCTTGAGTAGGAAATTCAACATAAACACTTCGAGACCAGGAAATAGCTAAATAGCCCTCCTGATGCCTTGGTCGGGCTATCACCCCCAAGAAAGGTCTGAGTGTAAGAGCATAGTTGCCATCTAGATCTCAAGACCAGGAAATAGCTAAATAGCCCTCTTGATGCCTTGGTCGGGCTACCACCCCCAAGAAGGGTCTGAGTGTAAGAGCATAGTTGCCATCCAGATCGTAAGGCCATGAAATAGCTAAATAGCCCTCTTGATGCCTTGGTTGGGCTACCACCCTCAAGAAGGGTCTGAGTGTAAAAGCATAGTTGCCATCCAGATCTCGAGACCAGGAAATAGCTAAATAGCCCTCCTGATGCGTTGGTCGGGCTACCACCCCCAAGAAGGGTCTGAGTGTAAGAGCATAGTTGCCATCCAGATCTCGAAACCAGGAAATAGCTAAATAGCCCTCCTGATGCCTTAGTCGGGCTACCACCCCCAAGAAGGGTCTGAATGTAAGAGCATAGTTGCCATCCAGATCTCGAGACCAGGAAATAGCTAAATAGCCCTCCTGATGCCTTGGTCGGGCTACCACCCCCAAGACGAATTTAAAAACAAATGTTTGTTTTCGTGTGCAGAATCAAGATCATCAAAATAAGAATTCCTTACCAAAGTTTTAATAAAGTATGAACAAATTGTTGTTGCGGATACAATTCTGGTTCCTATTCAAGACCAGGAATGAAACAAGAGTTCTCAAAGCGATTTGATTTCTCATTATAAGAGGAGCTTATCCCCCGGTAAGGCTACATCCATCCAACGGGGAGCCCAACCCCAGAGCTCGGGCTACAAAAAAAGGAAAGCTAAGCTAAATAAGGGCAAAACGAGGTGCCCACCCCCTTTTCCGGGCAATCAAGACAAGCCATGAACGAACTGCTTCAAGCTTTGGGACTTTCTGGGTTTTCCTCTGCCGGTCCTCCTTCTTCACGCTGATCCTCGCCATCGACCCCCCCTTCGGATAGTTGTCCATCTTGGTTATCCTTGCCAACCGCCCCTCCATTTAGAGGCTCCATCTGTTGATCAGCAGGATCTTCCTATAGGACTTCATTAATCACTTCCATAACCTCAGGCGGGATAGCCGCATCGAGAAGGGCTGCCATGGACCCCGTCTGGGTCATGTCGACCTCCATCTCCATTATAGGAGGTTCCTCAGACGGGCTCCTAGCTCCTTCCCCAGCTCCTGACTGGTCCCTCTCGAATCAAGAAGACAGAACCTTACTGGATGACTCCCCGGGACCTGAAGTAGTAAAGGGAGGAGGTGGAAATGGAGGATCTGTCTGGGCGGGCTATTTTTCGGCTCCTGCTTGGTTCGAAGGAACCGCCTCGTCCCCATCAGGGCGAGATAACTCGACAGCCTTAATCATTATTTCCTGTCTATCCCAGCCAGCAATAGATGACAGATCAAATGGAAGAGGGGGAGCTTTAGCGGCCTGTAAGGAAGCTTATAAGTATCCATCGCTAAAAGAGGTCTCCGCGTCAGCTTGCAGCTTGGTCACCTGAGCAATCAAAGACTGATTCTCTATTAGGATTATGCTCAATGGCAAGAGTGTAATATTGTAATTGACAATCTTCTTATATTAATAAAGTGAATTCTGATTCTTACAATTACTTATAGCATTTATTATTATAATTCTCAAGGTAAATAATCATAAGGTCAAAAGACTATGAGACATGGAGAATTGTTCATACATCCGGATATGTATGAGGTAGACACAATTCTTTAGTTAGTCTTGAATAACGTTCACAACTTAAGTTAAAGGTTGGGCACCTCTATCTTGTTAAAGTTGTAGAATTCTTTTACTAGCATTTGAGTGGGATCAAATGAATATGATGAGTCTAAAATCATCGAAAGTTTTTCGAGTAAAAGAATCTAGTGCACTAGGTGCATTGAACTGGATCACAATGAAATACTTTATCTAGAACCGTCACTAGATATAAGTCTTTTCATTAAAGAGGACAATCGGAGAGTCTATCTTAATCCTGAGATAAATGATGGACTTATGGTTGCAAGTGTTATCATTAGAGCTATCAATGAGTATGATTATATAGCATAGTCTATCCTCGATAGTTTGGTGGTATACATTTGTTAATCGATAGAGGACTTCATTTATAGATATGGACATCGTGGCTCCATTTATTAAATGAGAGTATAATATCATCATATGGATGTTTTGAGGTATTGGATATTAAATCTCAACGTTGAGTTTTCAATAATGATTATTGAAAACATGGCTTCTGGACAAGTCAAAGTATCCAAGTTCGAAATGTGGTCATATGAGGAAATATGGTAACTTGGAGAGCTATAGGCGGTCTATGAGCTCTTGGCGATTACTGATATTATTCACGAGGATACACCATCTCCTATAAGATTGTCTAGGGTATGAATGAGAAACATCTCCTTATTCTATCTTTATTTAAGAGTTCAATTTTAGCTCTTTAGTGGAATGAGTTAAAATTAATAGATTGGACCTAAGTGAATCATTTGTTGATTGTGATTAGGTTGTGTCTATTGAAGCTTAAATTTAGATAGCCCGCCAAGATCCCCAATCCACACGTATTTGCATGGATCACTTGATATATTCTACCAGACCGATTTAAGGGTCCATCTAGAATTGTTTTTTAATATATCAAGAATATAATATGTCTATTATTTAATTAATGGGCTGCACTATTATATTAATATATTAAAAGGAGACATGTGGGCTTGTTTCTTTTAGTAAGAATGGGTATGGTTCACATGTGGGCTTTTATTTAAAGTCCAATGGATTAAATGAAATAAGAAAATAATATATGGCCCATTTATATAAGTGGGGCGGCAAGGTGTATATATTAACCTAATATATTATTTTGTTTCATTGTTTTAATTAAATAAGAATTAGTTAATTTTTTCATTAATTGTTTAATTAAGAAACAAATCTTTTTCTGATCAGGAAATATATTTCCTAAAGTTATACTATTGGTAGTAGTATATTAAAAGTAAAAGACTTGTTTGATAAGAAAATAAATAAATAATTTTATTTATTTAATCAAATAAGAAGTCTTTTTATTTAGTCAATAAAAGAATAAAAATATCTATGAGTTGGATTAGGTTTTGAAGTCTAAAGGTTGATGGAAATTAGGGTGCAACACAAACTCTTTTTGGTATGTGATTTGTGGCAACCCTAGTCCATTTAGAGGAAGATTTCGGCAATCCTAAATAGAAGAGGAAGCAATATTTCGGCCACCTATATAATACCACATATAGAATTCGGCCAACATAGTTGATTGAATGATTCAATTTTTCTTCTTCTTCTCAATTCAAAGAAAATGATAATTTTTATTCTACTAAACATAAAAGAGAGAAGAGATTATTCTTTGATAGTACACTGATTGCTTGTTCATCAATAAGCTTGTGTGTACAACATCGAATTAGGTTCACGCGAGTTTCGATCATTAGATTGAGAACTCAAAAGTGACCGGAATAATCTTTGTCTTCTTTTGATTGTTTTGCGACTAACAAAAGAAAAAGAAAACTTTGTTCATCCATTCTCAGGTTTGCAATTCAAAGAAAAAGGGAGACCACGCTCCTAGGTGATTCACGTACGTGTTCGGATTGGAAGATCTCGCGGTACTGTTCACGATCACTGTTCACGTGGGTACTGTTCACGATCACTGTTTAAGCGGGCACTGTTCATGATCACTGTTCACGCGGGTACTGTTCACGGGCATCGGAAAAGATTTTACGGATTACCAATCGACGTAAGTCAATCGGATCACTCGTCAAGAGGTATTTAACTCTAACCGTATAAATTTGAGTTTAATTAATTAAAAGGTTAAGGTTCAACTTTGAGAAAAATTTTAAAACCATACGAAATCTATTTTTCGTTTCTTCCGCTGCGTTTTATATCGATTTCTCCCTACAATTGGTATCAGAGCCTTGGTTGTACCTTTTAATTAATTAACGTATATATACGTGAATCTATTTCTTTTTATTGTGATTATACATGTTTTAGAAAGAGATGGCACTCTAGGTATTCGCATATATAATTACATGTTGAATGTATGGATTTATATATGTTTTATAAAGTGAATTGTTATTGCTCGATTTTGGTCCTAGAATTTCAATGTAATTTTTGTTTCGGATTTGTAATAAGAAGGGTGATCTATTATCGCCATAATTCCTTCTTGGTAGTTGCTAGGTTTTTATTTTTTTTGTATGTAAAATAAGTGCAGTATTTTTTTGTAATCAGATGCAGTATTTTTTTTTTGTAAATCTTACTGCAGTAAAACAAAAAAAAAATTTGCTGCAGTAATTTATTCGTAATATGATGTAATGTATTCGGGTATTGAAAATTCGAAGACACGAAGAAAAACGAAGTAACCGGAACCGAGAACGAGCACCGTGCGCACCCTAGGACTGGATTGGGCTGCGCATGGCAAGCCCAATCCTTGGTGGGCTGCGCACGGCAGCCTTGTGTGGCCTTATGGGCTGCGCAAGGCAGCCCCTTTGTGGGGTTGTGGGCTGTGCACGTCCATGGGAGGAGGCCGAGGGATGAGCGTATGGTTGATGGCCACATGAAGATCTTGTATTCCTAACAATTGTAATTTACTTGCTTTTCTAGGATGGGCCAAAATTGTTGCTATTTAATTTTTGCTTAAATATTACAATATTTGTTGTTGTATGATAACATGACATTTTAGAATAGGAGTGCCACTCATATATCTCTTTTGGTATGAACATGCATTGAATGATTTAGGTATCTAATTGGCATCTATATAACTTGGTAAAAATCATTCTTTGGGATTTAATCACACGCCTTAAATAATTGAGTGGGAGAAGGTGTGCAAGAACGCCTATGGCCTCCAAGATTAGTTGAGTTTTATTAATTTTGGTAATCCCCCCAAGGGGCGTCCATAAATGGAATTTAACAATATACTTCCTTACAAGGATAGACTAGACAATTGACTTAAACGAAATCTACTCCCCAAGGAGGGATTTTCGTGAGAGAAAATTGAGGGTCGATATCTCGGTAACACACTCAATGTAATTTTATTAATATCCTCCCAAGAGTTCTTGTTAATAAAAATTACAAGGCTAAAATTAAAAACGCTGGTTGTTATGTTAACAATTAGGTGGGACTTAGTCTAACTAGTAAATAGTGCGAACTCCCAAAGGAGGCGTAATATTTATAGGTGTTGGATCACCGTTGAATTTTTATGATTGAATTATTTATTTTAATTCAAGATAAATTTTTAAAAGTGCTATTATCATGATTATTTACTTATATATGTTTTTGTTTTAATCAGAAATCATGACCCCATCACTTATGAACATCCTGAAAGATAACACCTTAACTGGAGATAACTACGTAACATGGAAAAGGAAAATTGGGTTGTTGCTGCAAAGTGAAAAACATAAGTTTGTTCTGACCACTCCTAAACCACCCCTTCCTAATAATGAATCTAATGTGATGCAAAGAGATGAGTATGAGCAGTGGAAGACTTCTGATGATATGGCAAAATGTTACATTATGGCCACTATCTCCGACGTGTTGCAACAGCAACATGAAGGAATGGAGTCCGCTGCTGATATAATGATGTCTCTAGAGGAAATGTTTGCTATGAGGTCTAGGACGACTTAGAGAGAGGCAGTGACTGCTTTTATGAATCTTAGGATGAAACTTGGACAATCTGTGAAAGATCACATGATGAAAGTCATAGCACATCTCAATATTGCTGAACTAAATGGTGCTGAGATTGATGGTGAGACAAAAATTGATATGGTAGTTAACTCACTGTCAGATTCCTTTGATCAGTTCAAGTTGGACTACACCTTGAACAAAAAGGAATACACCTTGCAGAGCCTGATACAAGATGTTCAAAGCGCTGAAAAGATCCTTGTGAAAAACAAAGGTCAAGAGATTCATTTGGTTGGCAAAGTTGCTACTGTTAAGACCCGTAAGAAGGTCAAGAAACAACAGAAGAAAAAGTAACTTGGGCGTACCAAGAAGGAAACCAAGAAAGTAACCAAGATCAAAGGGAAATGCTTCCTTTGTGGTGAAAAGGGACACTGGAAAAGAGATTGCCTAAAGTCCCAGAAAAAGAAGGAAGAAGGTAATGTTAATTATCTAGAAACATGTTTTCTGGCAGATTCTACTGATTCTTGGATCATAGACTCTGGAGCCACTAATCATGTTTGTTATTCCTTACAGGGGTTTCAGGAAAAGAGAAGGTTGAATGAAGATGAAGTCAATTTGTGCTTGGGCAACGGAACGTTAGTGTCTGCAAGTGCAGTGGGAGATATTAGAGTTATTTTAGATTCTAGTAGGCATTTAGATTTAATAGACGTTTATTATGTACCTCAATTCAAGAGGAATTTAATTTCAGTTTCTTGTTTAAATAAGTTTGGATATTCGGTTACTTTTAATAAAACTTTTATTATTAGTAAGAATGACAAAGTTGTTTGCAAAGGTACATTGGAAAACGGTTTATTCTTTTTGCATAGAAATATCTCTCACTCGTTAGACACAGAAATAACGGAACCTAATCATAAAAGAGTAAAATTATCAAAAGATGAAACCTATCTTTGGCATTTACGCCTAGGTCACATTAACCTTAATAGGATTAAAAGATTGGTATGTGACATACCTTTAAGTGACTTAAAGGTTGATGATCTACCAACTTATGAATCTTGTTTGGAAGGTAAAATGACCAAAAGGCTGTTCAATACTAAAGGTGCAAGAGCCATTGAATGTTTAGGACTAGTACACACTGATGTATGTGGTCCTATGAGCATTCAAGCTAGAGGTGGATATGAGTACTTCATCACCTTCACAGATGATTACTCAAGATTTGGTTATGTGTATCTCATGAGACATAAGTCGGATGCATTTGATATGTTCAAAGCATTCAAAGCTGAAGTAGAAAATCAGCTTGAGAAACATATAAAAATCTTGAGATCTGATCGTGGTGGAGAATATCTATCTGGAGAGTTTCAGCAATTTCTTATTGATAATGGGATAGTTTCTCAGCTTTCTGCACCAGGTACACCTCAACAAAATGGGGTAGCAGAAAGGAGAAATAGGACTCTTTTAGAGATGGTTAGATCAATGTTGAGTTATTCAACACTTCCTATTTCTTTTTTGGGATATGCTCTACAAACAGCAATATATATTCTAAACGATGTACCATCTAAATCTGTCCCTAAAACCCCACATGAATTGTGGACTGGGCGAAAGCCTAGTTTATAACACATGAGGATATTTGGTTGTCTTGCATATGTGTTGAAAGGAAAGACAGAAAAGATGGAGTCCCGTTCGGAAACATGTATATTTGTGGGGTATCCAAAAGGAACTAAATGATATTATTTATATAGTCCTTCTGATCTAAAAGTATTTGTTTCAACAAATGCTTCATTTCTACAAAAGGACTATATGAATAATTTTGTGCCCAAAAGTAGAATTGTCCTGAATGAGATGTCAGGAGATACAATTCCACAAGAGGTTTCACAACCCAGCCCAATTGTAAGTTCCACTCCAACACAAGATCAACAACCTACCATTCCTCGTCGTAGTGGAAGGGTTAGAACACAACCCGAAAGATATATCGGTCTAGGAGAATCTGTTGAGAATCTTCCGGACGACGATGATCCCTACACGTACAAGGAAGCTATGGAGGATGTTGATTGTCGTTATTGGCAAAAGGCAATGCAATCCGAGATTGAATCGATGTTCAATAACAAAGTCTGGTCCCTTGTAGACTTGCCTAAAGGGATAAAACCCATTGGGTGCAAGTGGGTATACAAGAGGAAAATAGGTATGGATGGTAAGGTGGAAACCTTTAAAGCTAGACTAGTAGCTAAAGGTTATACACAGAAAGAAGGTATCGATTACGAGGAAACCTTCTCACCTGTGGCCATTCTTAAATCCATTAGGATACTCTTATCCATTGCAGCATCTCTAGACCTAGAGATTTGGCAAATAGACGTCAAGACAGCTTTCCTTAATGGAAGTCTTGACGAGAGCATCTACAAGATGCAACCAGAGGGATTCATTGAAAAAGGCCAAGAAGAAAGAGTATGCAAGTTGCAAAAGTCCATATATGGACTAAAGCAAGCATCCAGATCCTGGAACATAAGGTTCGATCAAGCTGTAAAGGGTTTTGGATTTATTCAAAACCCTGACGAACCTTATGTATACAAGAGGATCAAAGGCGACAAGTTGGTTTTCCTTATTCTTTATGTTGATGATATACTACTCATTGGAAACGATGTAGGTGTATTGACATCAGTGAAAGAATGATTAGCAAAACAATTTGATATGAAGGACTTAGGAGAAGCAAGTTATATTCTTGGTATCCAAGTAATAAATGACGAAGACACGTTTTTCCCTTATGTCGTTTTAAAAGATCAGTCCGTCAATAATATTTTAAGAAACCTCACAAAGCCTAAATGAGTTTGCAAACATAAATATAGCGGCAAGTGGGTGTCGTCCACAGGGAGCGGAGTTAGCCAAATTAGTTAAAGCTAAAGCAATGGTATATATATATATATATATATATATATATAATAGCAAAACATGAATTGGTGAAAATGTAGATTGTGAACCAACTCTAAATAACACTAAACTAAATAAGTAAATAAAATGAAGGGGCAATATGGAGTGAAGGATATATAGATGATGGAAACTAAGGAGTTAATGGATTCGAAAGCGAATACTGGGCAATGTAACAAACTTGCCAATAGAACGGCTCTTCAAGGTAACCGACCTAGGATGTATAGAGTCGGTTATTTATCCCTAGAAGGTGGCCAACCTAGGATGTATAGTGAGGACAACCTATTAGGGATTAATCCTTGTAAACTACCAACCTAGGATGTATAGAGTTGATTGTTTACCGGATTCTAGAAATGAAGCTCGTCTACCTAACATTGACTCAACCGATTACAAATAGTCACCCTAGGATGTATAGTGATGACTTCTAACTCTCTCACGGATTCCGACCTAGGATGTATAGTGCCGGAAATACGATTGAGGTTAGATTAAAACCGCGGTTCAAGAGTCGGAATTCATGACTTTCCATCTATTCTTTAGAGCATTAAACAACTAAATAGGATGTATATCTAGATGCAATACTCATACATAATACAAAGACATCTTGCAAAGATCATGTATCTACACAAGAAACCAATGATGAACATTCACAACAAGAATAGATCAATGGAAGATAGACATGAATATCAATATAATATCAAGTTTATGTACAAGCCCAATATTAAACTAACTACTCCATCAACCCCTTAGAGGGGATTTAGCTACTCATTACAACTAGGAAATCAGTAGAGAGGAGAAAGAAATAACCCTTGGAGAACATCTCCTTCCTTGAAGTGGCTCCAATCTCCTAACTTCCTTGAAGTTGAGTAGAGAATGTAAGGATGAGAGGTAGAGAGAGAAACTAGATCTAAGAATGCTTAATCTGTCCTAAACGGAGTCAGAAGCTCCTTAAAATGTTTCTATACTTTTCTATTTATACTAAATACAAAAATAGGTCACTTAAGCTTTGAAAATCAGACTGGCGCTCGGAGTGCGGGTGGAGTGCGGGTGATTTACCCACACTGTATGGGTTGCCTGCCACTTCAGTTCTCGGATCAGGACATTAGTACGGGTAGAGTGCGGTTGAATTACCGGCACTTGACCCGCACTTGGCCCGCACTTGGCATCGCACTGTGACCGCACTTCCCTCTCAGGTGCAAAATCTACCTTCTGTTCTTGATGCAAGTGCGGGTAGAGTGCGGTTTAATGACCCGCAGAGTGCCCGCACTCTAGTGTCAGGTGAGATTCTGTTCTTCTGTTCTTGATGCAAGTGCGGGTAGAGTGCGGTTTGATGACCCGCACAGTGCCCGCACTCTAGTGTCAGGTGCGATTCTGTTCTTCTGTTCTTGGTGCAAGTGCGGGTGGAGTGCGGTTTGCTGACCCACACAGCACCCGCACTCTAATGTCAGGTGTCTGAGTAGCTTCTCTGGTTTGGCAATAGTGCGGGTGGAGTGCGGTTAGCTGACCCACACTGTACCCGCACTTTATCTCTGTACTTGCATTCTGCCCCGGCTATGCACATGAGTGCGGCTGGAGTGCGGTTGCGACCCGCACTGGACCCGCACTGTAGACCTGTTTATGCTCCTTTGTCTTTGCTTTCGCCCCTTTTCTGCTGGAGTCACCACAATATGCTTCCAAGCCTGTCTCTGCATCATTTCCTTCAAATAAGCACAAAACAACCCATAAGAGACACAAAAACTCACGAAAACAGAACATAAGGTAAGGATCTGAGGGCCTAAATATAGTACATATTTGGCCCGATCAAACACCCCCAAACCAAACCTTTGCTCGTCCTCGAGCAAATCTATTCAAAAGAGTAAGACGCCAGCTGAAAGTAATTTCTAAATACCTAAACAATACATCAACAATGTCGCAAGTCCCATGTGTGATATGATACAAATAGATGTGATAGAGAGGAGAAAAACATATGCACAAGATCAAGAGCAATTTGGAGACACCCAAGGGAGGCACGTACGAACACGAATCCCACACCTAAAGGCATTCATGAATTTAGGACTACTTACACCCATACCTTGAACATAATTCGCTTCAATTATAAAGCTCACATGGATTCCCTCTTTTCTTTCCTCAAGAGTCCTAA
This sequence comes from Dipteronia sinensis, assembly GCA_033220585.1. Classification (NCBI taxonomy): domain Eukaryota; kingdom Viridiplantae; phylum Streptophyta; class Magnoliopsida; order Sapindales; family Sapindaceae; genus Dipteronia; species Dipteronia sinensis. The sequence goes on along the minus strand of CM065638.1, from coordinate 12,891,876 downwards.
GTTCCATACAACAAGTATGCAAAGAAGATTCTGCATAAGATTTAAGCAATGAACTATCCTAGGAACGAATCACCATGCCATGGATGCGAAAGATCGTGCTTCAACCTACATTCCCAAACTAGACTTACATGGATCAAATAGGGCTTTTCAACCGGTTATAGTGTGGCTGTGGGGTTGAATGAGTTTAAATAAAAAATATGGAAATTTAGGAGTTCAAACTCACCAATCATGCTAGAGTATATCCCTACTCCCACACCATGTTCTTTTCTTGCTTTAAATGCAACCCTCTAGGAAACCATTTAACCCATATTTTTCCCTCAACGTTTGCATTCCGTTTGGGCGTTTTTAGGATAAAACACTCTCATTATGGCACTTCAAGTACAATCTTTCTTTAAAATTTTCTTTTAACAATTTCCAAATAACAATGTTGTACTCCATTTGAGTTGTTACCATTTTCCCTTTGTTAGGCATTTAGAGTGCATAACTTACCCTTTTCTTTCATATTTTCAACATATATCTCATTTTACCCATTGTGGGACCATTTTAACCCTTTTTCTCACTACCATTTCCCATCCTAACATGATTAGTACAAGGGTAGGCATGTGTTTAGGCTATTGGGTATATGGTTGAATGTGGTACCAAATGAAAGGGTAAGTGTTCGGCCTTAAATCGGCTTTGGAACACACAATATGGTAAATGGTGTTTAGGCTATAGAGGTACTTCAATAAACATGCATTCCCTACTATCACTTCCACAACCATCTAAAAAGGGAATGAAAACATCCATCACGCATTCACAAAATAATGCAAGTCCTATGGCACATGACATACATGACGAGAGGCGTGTTTAAGAATAATCAATAATGCACTCAGAAAATGCACTTTCATGCTTGTGTTGATCTCACGGGTATCTCCACTATTAGAACAAGACATGGGAACAATGAGTCCCCAATACTTCATACCAACGGGTGGGACTAACCCATGATGGTGCAAGCTAAGCCTTAAGTGGCACCAAACTATATCACAAGGTCAGAGCACATATAAGAAACTCGTCAAAAACACACTCTAGAGGCATCATACCCATACTGGATTACAGTTTGAAAAATGGACAAGCGACAAAATTGAAAAATTGGACACTAAACTGTACACGGTGGAGGCGTGATGCACCCCCAAACCAAAACTCCTCCCCATTGTTGGAAAGAATAAGCATAATCGCAATAAATGGCGGAATGAGGGATCAACACCCCCAAACCGAATCTAGACATACATTCGACCAAGCTCATTCATCATAACAAAAACTAAATCACATTCATTAAAAACTTAAGTACAAAACCGAAGGTAGAAAACTCCCTTTAGAAGGAAGATCGGTCGATGTCCATGCGTGTTGTTGTGTGCTTCCCAAAAGATGCACAACCTAGCTTAAAACCACACAAAAACTCTACCAACGAAAATTAAATGCGAAAAGAAAAGAAAAATAAGTCTAAATGAAATAAAACTCTGAAGGCGAACAGTTTAAAAATGACCTGAGCAGGCTGCCTCTCACCGGTGCTCAGAAATGATAGATGTGCTAGGGTTCAGCAAGTTCCATGGACCCAACACCTTTGCAGCAGGTTTCCGATCCAAAATATGGTTTTAGCCTATGCCCATTAACCTTGAATATCCCATCGTTCCTCAAATTCTGAATGTCTACAGCTCCATTTCGAGAGACATTAATAACGCGATGTGGGCCTGACCATCTTGATTTCAACTTCCTAGGAAACAACCTCAAACGAGACTCATAAAGTAACACCAGCATGTCCGGTTGGAACTCCTTCTGTACCAATCGTTTGTCATGAATAGCTTTTGTTTTTTCCTTGTAGAGTCGTGAACTCTCATAGGCTTCCAATCGGAACTCATCTAACTCGTTCAACTGATTGCATCTTTCTTCACCTGCTTTGTCATACTCCCAATTCAACTTCTTGATTTCCCACCAAGCTTTATGTTCCAGTTCTACTGGAAGGTGACAAGCTTTACCAAAAACCAACCTATACGGGCTCATCCCAATAGGAGTTTTGAAAGCCGTTCGGTACGCCCATAAGGCGTCATATAGTTTCAATGCCCAATCCTTCCTAGTGGAGGAGACTGTCTTCTCCAGAATCTGCTTGATGTGCCTGTTACTGACTTCAACCTGTCCTGATGTCTGAGGGTGGTATGGTGTGGCAACCTTGTGACGCACTCCATACTTCTTCAATAGATTTCCTAGGACTTTGTTACAGAAATGGCTCCCTTCATCACTAATGATCACCCTTGGGATCCCAAATCGGGTCAGGATATGTTCCTTTACAAATTTAACCACCACATTACTGTCATTGGTCTTTGTGGCGACTGCCTCAACCCATTTGGAAACATAGTCGACCCCCACTAAAATATAGCTGTTCCCACAAGAAGGTGGGAACGGCCTCATAAAATCAAGACCCCAAGTGTCAAATACTTCAACCACCAAAATTCCAGTTTATGGCATCTCATTCCGTTTACCAATGTTCCCTGTGCGCTGGCATCTATCACAAGCCACACAAAACTGATAAGCATCTTTAAACAGTGATACCCAGAAGAAACCTGACTGCAACACCTTTAGTGCTGTCTTCCTTGCGCTGAAATGGACTCCACACTGTAAGTCATGGCAGAATCGCAACACATCATACTGCTCATTTTCTGGCACACACCTCTTAATCACTTGATCTGCCCCGTGTTTGAAAAGGTAAGGCTCATCCCAGAAGTACTCTCTTGATCTCCTAGCAAACCTTTTCTTGCCCTGCCAATCTAGCTCACGGGGAAAACCCCATGTGTCAGATAGTTTGCCAGATCTGCATACCATGGTTCCTTATCCTGCACTGCCCACAGATGTTCGTCAGGAAAATTTTCTCTCAACGGAATCTCATCCCCATCTATATGACTCTCATGTACTATCCTGCTAAGATGATCTGCAACCACATTCTCACACCCCTTCTTGTCCCAGATTTCTAAATCAAACTCCTGTAACAGCAACACCCACCTAATCAGCCTAGGTTTTGCATCTTTCTTTCGTAGTAGATATCGCAAAGCTGCGTGGTCTGAGTATACCACAACCTTGGCACCTACCAAGTACTGCCTGAACTTCTCAAGAGCAAAAATGACCGCCAATAATTCCTTCTCTGTTGTCGATTAGTTCATCTATGCGTCATTCAAAATTCGGGATGAGTAATATATGACATGTGGGTCTTTGCCAACCCTTTGACCCAAAACTGCACCTACAGCGAAGTCAGAAGCATCACACATTATTTCAAATGGTAAATCCCAAACTGGTGGGGCAATTACTAGAGATGAGGTCAAAGCCTCTTTTAAAGATTCAAATGCCCCTGCACAATCTGAACTAAACACAAAGTCTTTGTCCTTTTGTAGCAACAAGCATAGTGGTCTGGAGATCTTTGAAAAATCTTTGATGAATCTCCTGTAGAAACCTGCATGACTAAGAAACGACCGGATGTCTTTGACATTGCTAGGAGGTGGTAAACTCTTGATAACTTCAATCTTTGCCTTGTCTACTTCAATTCCTTTTTCAGATATTATCTGACCCAAGACAATCCCTTGTTGTACCATGAAATGGCATTTCTCCCAATTCAAAACCAAGTTGTTTTTCATGCATCTTTGAAGCACCAACGATAAGTTATCAAGGCATAACTTGAACGAGTCCCCGAATACTGAGAAGTCGTCCATGAAGACTTCAATAATCTCCCCCACCATATCTGAAAACAACGAAACCATACACCTTTGAAACGTACCTGATGCATTGCAATGGCCAAAAGGCATTCTTCGGAAGGCATAGGTTCTATAGGGACATGTAAAAGTGGTCTTCTCTTGGTCTTCTGGAGCGATAACTATCTGATTGTACCCGGAATACCCATCTAGGAAACAGTAGAACTGATGCCCTGCCAGCCGCTCTAGGACTTGGTCGATGAAAGGTAAGGGAAAATGGTCCTTCTTGGTGACCGCATTTAACTTTCGGTAGTCTACACAAACGCGCCACCCTGTCTGGAGTCTTTGTGCTACTAACTCACTCCTCTCATTCTTCACTACTGTAACTCCGGATTTCTTTGGGACGACATGAATGGGACTAACCCATCTACTATCTGAAATAGGGTAGATAATACCTGCATCAAGAAGCTTCAATATCTCTTTTTTTACTACCTCCTGCATGATCGAATTTAGCCTCCTTTGTGCCTCCCGTGTCGGTTTGGCATTCTCTTCTAGCAAAATCTTATGCATACACATGGTAGGACTTATCCCCTTAATGTCATCTATGAACCAACCAATGGCCTCTCTGTACTCTTTCAACACTCCAAGTAGTTCCTCATCTTGACTTGCCTCCAAATTTGCAGAAATGATCACTGGGTTCAACGTTTCTTTGTCGAGAAACACATACTTCAAGTTCGACGGGAGTGCTTTCAATTCAACTCTTTAAGGAAGTTCTTCTAATGGTACCAGGTCATCTGCATTTCCTTCTCTTTCAAATTCCTCCTCAATAGTGGTATCCAACTCCTCCTCTAAGAAATCCACAGTGTTACAGTCATGGGAACCCACTGGGTATGATAAAGAGTCAAAAATGTTGAACTCCACGGTTTCGTCTACTACCTTCATGGTCAGCTTCTGTGAATGCATATCAATCACTACCCTAGCGGTTGCCATGAAAGGTCTCCCTAAAAGTAACTTCACATCTCTTTCGTCTCTTCCTTCATCCATGTCAATCACCACAAAGTCGGCAGGTATGATTAACTTTTCAATCTGTATTAACACATCTTCGACAATGCCCTTAGGGCTTCTTGCAGAAGCATCTGCTAAGATAAGGGACATAGTGGTTTTTCTGAGGTCATTCAAACCCAGCTTCTTGTAGACCGAGAATGGCATGAGATTAATGCTTGCTCCTGAGTCCAACATTGCTCTTTTGCGATTCGACCTGCCAATCGTAATGTCAGTTATAAAACTCCCTGGGTCCTTCATTTTCTGGGGCAATGACCATTGAATTACTACACTGACATTCTCATTTAGACGCTCATGTTGTTTCGGTCTGAACCGCTCTTTATCTTTACTCAAGTCTTTGAAAAATTTACCATAAGCCGTCATTTTCTCAATAGCATCTAACAGTGGTAAGTTGACGGTTACCTTGGAAAAGAGATCATAGATTTCCTGATGTGATTTCTCCAACTTAGAGTTTTTCAGCCTCCCAGGGAACGGTATAGGCGGTACATAGGGGTTGGATGACTTATGGAGCTGAGGTCTTGGTTCTGGGTCTGCTACCCGGACATTTTTCTCCTTTTCTAACTCTTTCTCATTTTTCACTTCTGTATCAACCACCTCGTCTTCTTCTTCTGTGACGGTATCTTTATCCTTTTCTCCCAAAACCTTTCCGCTTCTGAGGACTGTCCTTGCACTAGCCTGTTCCGGTTGACTTGGGAATTTTCCTTTTTCTCTTTCCTGTAATAATTCAGCCAACTGACCTATCTGAAACTCAATCCTGTGAATAGATGCAACCATCTCGTTTGATTGCCTATCATTCTTCCACATGTATGTCTCCCAACTCTCTAAATGTGCCTGTTGTAGCATCTGGACCTCTTGTGTATCCTGGTTGGCTGACTGCATGAACTCTCTTATCCATTCATCGAATGTTCCCATATTCAGCTGGCTTGCATTAATTTCTTCTGGAATCTGTGCCGCTTGCACAATTTCTCTCGTTCTCTGCTCCACTAATGTGGTCTCTTCATTCTCTTGTAAGTAGTCCGTTAGCAAAACTGCTAGTCTCTCTACGGTTGAAACCTCTTCACCCACATTGTAGCCCTCTTGGAAATCTTGATCACATCCCTAGTCTTGGTTATATGGGTCAATACTGAGTTCCAACTCGGATCCTGAATTGTTCCAGGGGGCAGCCATGGACCTCGGATATCAAGAAACAAAAACTACCCAAACGTTAAACTATACAAACACTGAAGTATAAGGATAAATATATATGTAAAAACAACTAAGTAACTATAAAACTTACTTAAGCAAAACTAATTAAACTAACATGCCGCTCCCCGGCAGTGGCGCCATTTGACGAAGACACGTTTTTCCCTTATGTCGTTTTAAAAGATCAGTCCGTCAATAATATTTTAAGAAACCTCACAAAGCCTAAATCAGTTTGCAAACATAAATATAGCGGTAAGTGGGTGTCGTCCACAGGGAGCGGAGTTAGCCAAATTAGTTAAAGCTAAAGCAATGGTATGTATATATATAATAGCAAAACATGAATTGGTGAAAATGTAGATTGTGAACCAACTCTAAATAACACTAAACTAAATAAGTAAATAAAATGAAGGGGGAATATGGAGTGAAGGATATATAGATGATGGAAACTAAGGAGTTAATGGAAATCGAAAGCGAATACTGGGCAATGTAACAAACTTGCCAATAGAATGGCTCTTCAAGGTAACCGACCTAGGATGTATAGAGTCGGTTATTTATCCCTAGAAGGTGGCCAACCTAGGATGTATAGTGAGGACCACCTATTAGGGATTAATCCTTGTAAACTACCAACCTAGGATGTATAGAGTTGATTGTTTACCGGATTCTAGAAATGAAGCTCGTCTACCTAACATTGACTCAACCGATTACAAATAGTCACCCTAGGATGTATAGTGATGACTTCTAACTCTCTCACGGATTCCGAACTAGGATGTATAGTGCCGGAAATAAGATTGAGGTTAGATTAAAACCGCGGTTCAAGAGTCAGAATTCATGACTTTCCGTCTATTCTTTAGAGCATTAAACAACTAAGTAGGATGTATATCTAGATGCAATACTCATACATAATACAAAGACATCTTGCAAAGATCATGTATCTACACAAGAAACTAATGATAAACATTCACAACAAGAATATATCAATGGAAGATAGACATGAATATCAATATAATATCAAGTTTATGTACAAGCCCAATATTAAACTAACTACTCCATCAACCCCTTAGAGGGGATTTAGCTACTCATTACAACTAGGAAATCAGTAGAGAGGAGAAAGAAATAACCCTTGGAGAACATCTCCTTCCTTAAAGTGGCTCCAATCTCCTAACTTCCTTGAAGTTGAGTAGAGAATGTAAGGATGAGAGGTAGAGAGAGAAACTAGATCTAAGAATGCTTAATCTGTCCTAAACGGAGTCAAAAGCTCCTTAAAGCGTTTCTATACTTTTCTATTTATACTAAATACAAAAATAGGTCACTTAAGCTTTGAAAATCAGACTGGCGCGCTCGGAGTGCGAATGGAGTGTGGGTGATTTACCCGCACTGTACCCATACTGTATGGGTTGCCTGCCACTTCAGTTCTCGGATCAGGACATTAGTGCGGGTGGAATGCTGTTGAATTACCCGCACTTGACCCGCATTTGGCCCGCACTTGGCATCGCACTGTGACCGCACTTCCCTCTCAGGTGCAAAATCTACCTTCTGTTCTTGATGCAAGTGCGGGTAGAGTGCGGTTTGATGACCCGCATAGTGCCCGCACTCTAGTGTCAGGTGCGATTTTGTTCTTCTGTTCTTGGTGCAAGTGCGGGTGGAGTGCGGTTTGCTGACCCGCACAGCTCCCGCACTCTTATGTCAGGTGTCTGAGTAGCTTCTCTGGTTTGGCAATAGTGCGGGTGGAGTGCGGTTAGCTGACCCGCACTGTACCCGCACTTTATCTCTGTACTTGCATTCTGCCCCGGCTATGCACATGAGTGTGACTGGAGTGCGGCTGGAGTGCGGTTGCGACCCGCACTGGACCCGCACTGTAGACCTGTTTGTGCTCCTTTGCCCTTGCTTTCGCCCCTTTTCTGCTGGAGTCACCACAATATGCTTCCAAGCCTGTCTCTGCATCATTTCCTTCAAATAAGCACAAAACAACCCATAAGAGACACAAAATCGCACGAAAACAGAACATAAGGTAAGGATCTGAGGGCCTAAATATAGTACATATTTGGCCCGATCAATAAGGGATAGAAAGAATAGAACGATTGCATTATCCCAAGCTTCATACATTGATAAAATCTTGTCTAGATTCACCATGCAAGATTCCAAGAAAGGTATGTTACCTTTTAGACATGGAATCAAACTTTCTAAGGGTCAAGCACCTAAAAATGTGCATGAAGAGCAATTCATGAGTAGAGTTCCATATGCCTCGGCAGTTGGAAGTCTCATGTATGCAATGCTCTGTACTAGACCAGATATTTGTTTTGTTGTTGGCATAGTTAGCAGGTTTAAATCAAAACCTGGTCTTGATCATTGGACGGCACTCAAGCATATTTTTAAGTATCTCAAGAGAACTAGAGATTATATGCTTGTATACTCTGGAGGGGATTTAATTCCCGTTGGGTATACAGATTCTGATTTCCAGTCAGATTCTGACTCCAGAAAATCCACATCAGGATCTGTGTTTACCATTGGAGAAGGAGCAGTCATATGGAGGAGTATCAAGCAATCTTGTATTGCTGATTCCACCATGGAAGCTGAGTATGTTGCTGCATGCGAAGCTGCCAAAGAGGCTGTTTGGCTCCGCCAATTCTTGATTGACTTAGAAGTGGTTCCTAATACGAATAAGCAGATCACTATACACTGTGACAACAATGGTGCAGTGGCTAATTCGAAAGAACCAAGAAGACATAAGAGAGGTAAACACATTGAAAGGAAGTATCACCTTTTGAGGGAAATTGTTCATATGGGAGACATGACGATCACCAAAATCACGTCAGCAGAAAATCTAGCGGATCCTTTCACAAAGGCTCTACCTCAGAAGAGCTTTGATGGACATCAAGAGAACATGGGAATGAGATATATGACACACTTGCTATAGAGCAAGTGGGAGATTGCTAGGATTATGCTCAATGGTAAGAGTGTAATATTGTAATTGACAATCTTCTCATATTAATAAAGTGAATTCTGATTCTTACAATTACTTATAGCATTTATTATTATAATTGTCAAGGTAAATAATCATAAGGTCAAAAGGCAATGAGACATGAAGAATTGTTCATACATCCGGATATGTATGAGGTAGACACAATTCTTTAGTTAGTCTTGAATAACGTTCACAACTTAAGTTAAAGGTTGGGCACCTCTATCTTGTTAAAGTTGTAGAATTCTTTTACTAGCATTTGAGTGGGATCAAATGAATATGATGAGTCTAAAATCATCGAAAGGTTTTCGAGTAAAAGAATCTAGTGCACTAGGTGCATTGAACTGGATCACAATGAAATACTTTATCTAGAACCGTCACTAGATATAAGTCTTTTCATTAAAGAGGACAATCGGAGAGTCTATCTTAATCCTGAGATAAATGATGGACTTATGGTTGCAAGTGTTATCATTAGAGCTATCAATGAGTACGATTATATAGCATAGTCTATCCTCGATAGTTTTGTGGTATACATTTGTTAATCGATAGAGGACTTCATTTATAGATATGGACATCGTGGCTCCATTTATTAAATGAGAGTATAATATCATCATATGGATGTTTTGAGGTATTGGATATTAAATCTCAACGTTGAGTTTTCAATAATGATTATTGAAAACATGGCTTCTGGACAAGTCAAAGTATCCAAGTTCGAAATGTGGTCATATGAGGAAATATGGTAACTTGGAGAGCTATAGGCGGTCTATGAGCTCTTGGCGATTGCTGATATTATTCACGAGGATACACCATCTCCTATAAGATTGTCTAGGGTATGAATGAGAAACATCTCCTTATTTTATCTTTATTTAAGAGTTCAATTTTAGCTCTTTAGTGGAATGAGTTAAAATTAATAGATTGGACCTAAGTGAATCATTTGTTGATTGTGATTAGGTTGTGTCTATTGAAGCTTAAATTTAGATAGCCCGCCAAGATCCCCAATCTACACGTATTTGCATGGATCACTTGATATATTCTACCGGACCGATTTAAGGGTCCATCTAGAATTGTTTTTTATTATATCAAGAATATAATATGTCTATTATTTAATTAATGGGCTGCACTATTATATTAATATATTAAAAGAAGACATGTGGGCTTGTTTCTTTTAGTAAGAATGGGTCTGGTTCACATGTGGGCTTTTATTTAAAGTCCAATGGATTAAATGAAATAAGAAAATAATATATGGCCCATTTATATAAGTGGGGCGGCAAGGTGTATATATTAACCTAATATATTATTTTGTTTCATTGTTTTAATTAAATAAGAATTAGTTAATTTTTTAATTAATTGTTTAATTAAGAAACAAATCTTTTTCTGATCAGGAAATATATTTCCTAAAGTTATACTATTGGTAGTAGTATATTAAAAGTAAAAGACTTGTTTGATAAGAAAATAAATAAATAATTTTATTTATTTAATCAAATAAGAAGTCTTTTTATTTAGTCAATAAAAGAATCAAAATATCTATGAGTTAGATTAGGTTTTGAAGTCTAAAGGTTGATGGAAATTAGAGTGCAACACAAACTCTTTTTGGTATGTGATTTGCGGCAACCCTAGTCCATTTAGAGGAAGATTTCAGCAATCCTAAATAGAAAAGGAAGCAATATTTCGGCCACCTATATAATACCACATATAGAATTCGGCCAACATAGTTGATTGAATGATTCAATTTTTCTTCTTCTTCTCAATTCATAGAAAAAGATAATTTTTATTCTACTAAACATAAAAGAGAGAAGAGATTATTCTTTGATAGTACACTGATTGCTTGTTCATCAATAAGCTTGTGTGTACAACATCGAATTAGGTTCACGCGAGTTTCGATCATTAGATTGAGAACTCAAAAGTGACCGGAATAATCTTTGTCTTCTTTTGATTGTTTTGTGACTAACAAAAGAAAATGAAAACTTTGTTCATCCATTCTCAGGTTTGCAATTCAAAGAAAAAAGGGAGACCACACTCCTAGGTGATTCACGTACGTGTTCGGATTGGAAGATCTCGCGGTACTGTTCACGATAACTGTTCACGGCGGGGGTACTGTTCACGATCAATGTTCACGCGGTACTGTTCACGATCACTGTTCACGCGGGTACTGTTCACGCGGGTACTGTTCACGGGCATCGGAAAAGATTTTGCGGATTACCAATCGACGTAAGTCAATCGAATCACGCGTCAAGAGGTATTTAACTCTAACCGTATATATTTGAGTTTAATTAATTAAAAGGTTAAGGTTCAATTTTGAGAAAATTTTAAAACCATACAAAATCTATTTTTCGTTTCTTCCGCTGCGTTTTATATCGATTTTTCCCTACAATTGGTATCAGAGCCTTGGTTGCACATTTTAATTAATTAACGTATATATACGTGAATCTATTTCTTTTTATTATGATTATACATGTTTTAGAAAGAGATGACACTCTAGGTATTCGCATATATAATTACATGTTGAATGTATGGATTTATATATGTTTTATAAACCGGCTCTCTCGTCACCTTGCGCAACTGACATTGTTCCCTTCATAGCACAAGGAAGCTAATCAAATGCCTCCAGAAGCCAGGCGTCAACTGGAGGGTAGCAAGCTGGATGGATTTTAGAGCTCGCCGAAGAGTCGAATGAAAGGGAAGCCTAACCCCATTCTTGAGAGCCGCCACATGAATTGGAAGCATGCCTTTAGGGGGGTTGAAGAACTCGTAACCCTTGGGGGGCACCGAGATGAAAATGCTATCGGGGATGCCATACTTCGACCTCAATCGGTCATTCGCGACTGGATCGACGATGGAATCATGGACAACCCTGAAGTCATAAGGAGGGAGCCTCTCCAAAAGGGGGCCAGAAGCCGGGACTCAATGTTCTCCCGCGGCGTCGCCGCCCACTTCTTTATCGGAGTCTTTATCGGTAATATCCAAAGGATGGTCAGGGTGGTTGGAAAACCTGGCCCCAATGGACACATTCCTGTTTGACCATCGACGTTGTGGGTTGGGCGGGGAATCATCGCTGTCTAAGCTCCTCCTTGCCCGTTTCCCCGGGGCAAGGCTAAAGACCTCCTCGCCATAAACTATGGATTCAACTGAATCATGACTGGTTTTCGACATGGTGAAGTCAGTAAGGATGAAGAATGAAGAAAAAGATAAGCTTGAGAGAAAGGTTATGAGAGAAAGTATATCTTGGGAAAAATTTGATTTTGAAAGATGTGAGGAAGACGTTGAGATAAATAGATATATATAGGCAAGAGGGCAGCAGCACGAGCTGTCGAGATCTTCGGTTGAGATCGCAAAGAATCTCGGGGACTGCTGAAACATAGGATTAACTCAGAAACAAGCTAGTCAGCTCATGCCACGTCACTTGCACAGTTAATAAGGAGATCTCCCCAAGATTCTGGTAACGCTAAAGAATCTCGGGGACTGCCGTAACGCAACTGGATTGATTCGGAAAAAAATTAGTCAGTTCACTCCACGTCACTTACGCAGTTAATGAGAAGATTTCCCCAATATTCTGGTAACGGTAAAAAAGGAAAGATTTCCCAAATAA